>VRMD01002534.1:0-13015 GCA_009872375.1 Sminthurides bifidus | reverse complement strand
TGCGTTGTAGCTTGAATGATTAAAATTTAAAACGAACCAGTGTCAGTAGTTCTGGTTGGAGTAAAGTTTACTAGTGCTTGAATAGTCAAGCTTCAAATCGTTTGCAAGCATGCTAACGCAAAGAAAGAGGCCGATCAACGCTTGATGCAGATGTGGTTTACTGTTTTCCTTGTCGGCTTCTATGATTTCCGCAAATTCTATTATTTTAGGGACAACCCTCGGTCTAGTTAAAATAACCTGTGGGTTTCAGCTAAAAAAGGCTTGTTTCTTCTCTGGAAGACGTCCTTTAAACCATTACCTTCTTTTGCGTCTGGTTTGGTGCGGGGACCGGGAGGTACTCCGCAGAACGTTTCAGAACAAAGAATGCAATAAGTTCGTCATCACCAAGAAAACTTCCTTTGAAAGATAATTTGTACTGGCTGATGATGACATGGGTAAAAATCGCAGTTGGCCTGTATTATATCAGCTTCTTTTCTGAAAGGTCTGAATGTTAACGCTGTACGTGCTCAACCCAGAGTTAAATATCGTCATATGGCTCAAGTGCAATACCGTAGTTAGTGCAACGTAGTGCTGTTGGGATCGGGATTCATATGGCCCTACTAACAGTGAAACAGGAATGAGAGACAGTTAAAGCAGATAGCAGGTGGCATGGTACTTCACCCCATTGTACATTGAATACTTACGTACAGCTGGCAATGCGAACGTGAAATGTCTGTTCCTCTGATTCTGATGAGCTGTGCAGTGCAGTGTAGCGCGTTGGTAAGAGATACATAACGTTCTAGTGGCATTGAGTTCCTCTCTTCACCACACAGCTACCGAGACTTTTGTAGCAAGCAGGGAAGATTCGTCAAAAGTGTTGCTCTACTGCACTGGTACTCGCTCTGTTACACACTCTCGCTCATCTGGTGCTCAAGTCAAAAAGGAGACTATTGAATTAATTCAGGTTACTCAACGCTTTGTCATTTAGTAATGTGGTGTAGTGACACTGTTGAACGAAAATCGCAATTTCGCAAACAGGTGAGCGATTTTTTGTTGTTTTGAAGTGCGTCAAAATATCTTGATTGCAAAATTAGCAACGGATCATCTATTAGCTATCGACCAAAACTTTTAACAAATTGATTGCAGTTTTTTCAGGCCGTTCTTTAATTTGTCAATTTTTGTCCAAAACTAGGTGGTTGTATCAATTAATTCATTTTCAGTGTGTTTGCAAATTTGCTATCAGGGTTATGCGTTCAGTAGCAAGATTTCCTTGTCGGAGAAACTGGTGTAACTGTTTTAATTGGTTTCTTTGTACGTCACAGGTATATCGTTGACGGTAGTAATTTCGACGACTTGTTTGTAAACGAGGACATGGCTTTCTGAACTGACTGCGTAGCAAAGGAGAATAGCTGAAGCTGTCCTGTTTGCCCACCATTAATTCTTGCTTATGTGTTCGCAGGTATGTGTTATTTTGACTCTGATTCACTTAATGACGATCGTATTGATACATTTTTCGTCTTATGGAATAATTCTCTCGAGGTAGCTGAAACTACCGTCACAAAATGGCAACAAAGGAAGGGGTTATGCAATAGAAATTGAAATAAAAAGATAAAGTAGGTCGCTTAAACTAAATGCGGATCTGACAATTTGAGAATGTGAATTTCTNGACAATTTGAGAATGTGAATTTCTGGAGGATGATTCACTTTTGTAATTGAAGGACCATGTGTCACAGGCTTTTCCTGACCTTTAGCTTTAGTATCTTTATTGAAGCTGGGTCTTACTTTTGTAATGCAGCTGCAGACCTTGTTACTGTCGAACTATTTAGGAAGGAAAGTAAATACTTTAGGGTGCGGATTACAGCAACGTAGCCCAAGGATGACAAGTACTAGTACAGGAATCCAATGGCGTTTCATTAAGGGTGACACAGATGAGCTTCAGCTTCGTTATCAGCTCTGTCAAGTATGCTTTAGTTTTAAGTAGATACTTTTGTTGAGTGTCCTCGATGAAATTCTTGAGCATAATCGGTAGTTCAGAGACCTGTAAGTAGCCGTAAGTTATTCTAAAACGCATAGATAAGCCATAATCTAGTTGATGCACCTGTTATATTTCTGCAGCTCATCGGTGACTGGGTCGGGGGAATGGAGTAGGTTATGATAAGATATCTTGTTGACTTCCTGTAAACAAACATTTAGCTGAGGCTCACAGCCGTGTTCTGTGCACGGATTAGCAGTAAAGCCATAAGAAGCACATTGCAATTTTGCTAGATTAATTTTACATGAGCGTTAGAGCCACAGGTGTTGCTTTGTTTTGAAGATAGGAAGAGCGAAAGTATCAAAAAACCTATTGAATTGGCAAATGTTATCTTTGTGTGTACAGGGCTTTAGATTCATATAGACGTTGGATGTCTGGTTTCAGCTACATGATGATGGTTTATGAAAGTTTAAGATACCGATCTTTTAAAGTATCTGTTGAATTCGTGCAAGATAGAGAAATGGGGTATTTTCCGTATTTGATAATTTTTGTTTCTGAAATTCCTGTGCAACTACTCCAGTTAGACGCCACAGTTCGTTAACCGACGTATGCTGCTTTGAGGATACGAGAGTGTATTAATGATGTTTCTTCTCATTTCAGCGCACAGTTTTGATGAACTCCGTAATGGACTTGTTTGCGGCGAGATAAAAACCTGGATGTTCAGAATTGCTTCCGTAAATCCACAAGTGGTGGATTCGTGGTTTAGGAAATATGGGCGTAAATTTGTGTAGTGGTACAAAATAAACGCGACAGTGGTTCTTAAGAGTGTAGTGTAAGACTTCCATAGACATTTGTGAAGAATGTGCTTTTTTGTATCAGTCGTGGTGAATCTCTGTAAAAGTTGAGTGCTCAAGGTCAGCAGCATGCAAAGGAGCTCTGTCAATTTTCAAGTACGCGATTTCACGTAGTGAATGTGGATACGTAGAAGTTCGCACTGTAGCTGCGTAAGAATGTTGAAGAATTGACATCATCCTAATAGCTGAGTCAGGTGTGACAAAGGAAGAGTTGATTTCAAGAGTTGCGACGCGGGATGGACACAGTCGTGTCAAGCCGAAGGTGATCTTGTGATCGGTTATTTCGGGGGAGTCATTCCAATAATTAGCTACGATGGCATCTGTCAAAGTGGCGGTGCGTGTGCGTCCTTTCAATCAGCGGTAAGTCATTCCGTATGATCGTGCGTGCCTGGATTTTTGTACTTAACATAAGAATTCATTTTTGCCGTTTTGGTGTTGGGTCCAAAAATCAATTTTGTAATTGCAAGGCGCCAATTAAGTAGCTGGAAAGAATGCTTACGGGCACGTCATAGACCATAGGTTTAGTACGATATTATCATGCAGTCTTTTGATCTAAATGAAGATTCGTATTTTTCTATTTATGTTCTGATTCAATCGATACCTTGATAGGCAATTTCCCCCAAATGTTTGTAAATTGTGTTGCGAACTACAATATGTATGATTAGGCAATTAATATCCTGACGGAATTACAAAACGTGTTTCCAAAATACTGGTGGTGTTGAAATGAAGTTGCAGTGTAGCTTTGACTCAACGTTGCAAATAATTTCCTGATATGCGCCAAAAGTAAAGGGAATCAAGTTCGAGTTAGGGGTAACCTAATTGGCACACGCCGACTAATAAAATCGTTTAGGAGTTGTGGTTAGCCGGCCGATTAGTTGTCTGTTTCTTTCATGTCATGAAACCTCAAAACACGTATTCGCGTCGATTTTGTTCAGACACGCCGAAAGCTTGTGCTAATGACTGCTTCGTTAATGCGAAGATAGTTTTGACATACAAATTTGCAATGCTATTCTGGTGGCAGAAATTTTGCGATATTCTTTCACATTCTATGCAGAAATGTATTTAACTGTATGTTTAATTGTTTTTAATTTTTTATTTCGTGAATAACACAGGGAGATTGGAATGGATGCGCAGCGCATCATTGAAATGGACGGCAAGAAAACTAGAATCTTAAACATGAAGGTGAGCATCTACTTTTACCGTATTTCAATAGAAGGAACTGTCGTGGTCTACGTTTCATTTGACTTGCATGGTAACACTAGTTTCGGGTAGCGTTCTGCTTTGAATGACTTTGTTCGGCAAGTTTTCATCGGCTTTAACTATAAAATACTAGCAAACTTGTCTCACAGTTCGTAAATGCATCTGGCATCAGGTTATTCAATTTGCAAAGATCGCCCGTAAAATACAACCGTTTACCATTTCCCTGATATTTATGATTCCCATATTACTATTGTAGATTAAATACGAAATAAGGTAATGTAAATGTAGACAATAGTTCATGAGTTTGCTGTCCAAGAGTAATAGCATGGTAGAAGGGAGGCATCCAAATTGCATGTGATCAAGGCAGAGAGAAGAGCACGCTTACATCTTTTTTATTTTTCTTAATCATGTTGCTTATAATCCAATGTGTAAAATGTGTGATCTAGTGCTTGATTTAAATTGTAATCAACTCTTTCTGCATAAATGATAATTTCTTTTCCAATCTGTAACTAATCATCGATTGTGTTTTTTTAATTATTTAAGGTGGCTGACACAAAGCAGTCTGGAGAGGCAGCAAGAGAAAAGTACCGTGATTTTACGTTCGATTATTCTTATTGGTCCTTTGACGCTCAAGATGAACAATTTGCTTCTCAAGAACAAGTTTTCAAAGATTTGGGAATGGATGTTGTTGGTAACGCGTTTGAGGGGTACAATGCCTGCGTTTTCGCGTACGGTCAGACTGGTAGTGGTAAAACTCACACGATGATGGGATCTCCTGCATCTCCGGTAATCACTTGTCCATAAAACACATTTGTTTGTCGTGGACGCATAACTTTTTTTTCTGAGTCGGTATAAGGGACGGTCAGTGAGTTTGTATTGACGGAATTCTGAAATCTATTTTCATTTTTAGGAATATCAAGGACTTATTCCTCGAATTTGCAAAGTGAGTTCATAAGTATAGAAATCGATGCAATATTTAACGAGTTTTGCTTTGTGAAAAAAATTTTAAAGAGGCACTTATGATATCATCTTTTTGAACTGGTGCTTTGCAGGATATGTTTAACAGAATGAATCATGGCAAAGAAAAGGGCATAACATACCGTACTGAAGTCAGTTATCTAGAAATATACAATGAGAGAGTCAAGGATTTGTTAAAGAAAAATCAGACACATAGTTTGCGTGTTCGCGAGCACAACAAACATGGAATCTACGTTGAAGATTTGTCGAAACATCTTGTGATGGACTATGCTGATATTCAAGATCTCATGGAAAGAGGAAACGCGAGTCGGACCACGGCAAGTACCAACATGAATGATGTGAGCAGCAGAAGTCATGCAATTTTCACCATGACTTTCGTCCAAGCGAGATTTGTGGGTGACATGCCCAGCGAAACAGTCTCAAAAATTCACCTTGTTGATTTAGCCGGCAGGTATGTTTTTATATGTTATTTTTGTACTTCATGTACTTCATATCATGTAAAATGTCATCAGAATCATCTGATGACAGATCTGAACAGTCTCATTATTGTCATTCATAGCGAAAGAGCCGATGCATCCGGTGCCACTGGTCAACGGCTTAAGGAAGGAGGTCACATCAACAAATCACTAGTTACGTTAGGTTCTGTTATATCCGCGCTTGCAGACGCGGCTCAATCTAAGAAACCTTCCGCTGGTCACATTCCCTACAGGAATTCTGTCCTCACATGGCTGCTCAAAGATTCATTGGGAGGAAACGCGAAGACAATCATGATCGCTAGTAAATGAAATTAAGCTCCAGACTAAGTTAATTTGTTAATACGCTGTCATGTGAGGTAAATTAAACATCATATTCAAATATTTTCAGCTATTTCACCCGCTGACGTGAATTATGGCGAAACTCTCAGTACTCTGAGATACGCCAATCGTGCTAAGAATATAATCAACAAGCCTACAATAAATGAAGATCAAAATGTCAAGCTCATCCGGGAACTACGTGCTGAGATCAACAAACTGAAGTCTATGCTTGGGTCAAATGCAGTGGTAACAATTCATGTTTTT
Source organism: Sminthurides bifidus (assembly GCA_009872375.1). NCBI lineage: Eukaryota > Metazoa > Arthropoda > Collembola > Symphypleona > Sminthurididae > Sminthurides > Sminthurides bifidus. Next base: position 6,974 of record VRMD01002534.1, on the reverse strand, counting down.
CTCTTCAAAAATTAAAAGTAACAAAGAGTTTCTCAGGATTCGATGTTGCCCGAAATATCGATTTGTCAAAAGTGATAGGGATAGTCTATCTCGAACCAGTGGTAAAAGTCACTAACATTTTGTTGCAACGAATTGCTCACGTAAACTTTTAGGGATCAGATTCAGTGCTTGAGCAAATCCACGAGAAGGAAGCAAAAGAAAAAGTTTTGACAGAAGAATGGACAGAGAAATGGAAAGAGACACAAACGATTCTTATGGAACAAAAAGACCTGGCTCTAAGAAAAGCTGGAACTGGCGTTGTTCTCGATTCGCAAATGCCACATCTTATTGGAATTGATGACGATTTACTAAGTACTGGGATTACACTGTATCACCTGAAGGTAAGGATAGCAAATTTTAGCAACAAAGTTTTTTGGTACCTCAGTTGCAATTTATTTTTTATAATTACAAAGTGACTTTAACTCTTTAAAAGGAAGGAGAAACTCGTATTGGGTCAGAAGAAGGAGACTTACACGATATTGTTCTGAAGGGACCAGGATTAGAGCCTAATCACTGCTCCATTATATTGTCTAACGGTGTAGCCACTTTAATACCTTCTGAAGGAGCTACATGCCTAGTTAATGGGCTCCAAGTAGATAAATCTACTCGTCTTTCGCAGGGTATGACAGTTTTTAAGTCAAAATTTACGAAAGAGCAGAAGTGCTTGCTTATTAATTTAGGAGGACTCACGTTTTATTTGCTTTCCAGGATGTGTTATACGCTTAGGAACAAATATGTTCCGGTATAATGATCCTGCTGAAGCGGAAAAATTGCGCCGAGAAGGCTCTAAATTGCACCTAAATCTCAGCCGCTTATCAGTATTAAGTCGGTCTGCTACAGATTTAGCTTGGTCTTCGGAAAGCATTAATTTTGCTGCTGCAGCAGGGTAAGTTACTTGTCAGCCTTGTTTTTACTCAGTTCTGGTGAATACAACATGGTGGAATTGGTGATTGCTTATATCTGGAGTCATCTGGACCGAAATATCACTGGTTTTAACAGGGAAGAAAATAATCTCTTAGAAGAAAAAAGGAGACAGTTGGAGGCGGAAGAAGCGCGGTTGCAACGAGAAAGTCAAGCCTTGCTGAATCAGAGAGCCCAGCTTGAAGAACAGAAAAGTCAATACCAGGTATTTTTCCAATGGATTTCCGATAGTTGAGCGGAAAAAATTATTTTGTTCTCTTCGACTAACCTGGTAATATTTAATTAATGCAGTTGCTACAGCAAGAAAAAGAAGAAGCATGGAAAGCGGAGCAACTCAACAAAAGCGCTGCGATACAAATGGCTCAAAAAGAATTGGAAGAGGTAACTATTTTCCAGTCGTAGCATTTGATTGTGCAGCTCGAGAATTTCCTTGCAAATGTTGTTTGAAACATTACGTTGAAACGCAATATCTGGAACTAGTTTTTAACAAAAGGGAAAGGCTGAAAAGATGTTTTTAAGCAATTGAAAATTGTGTACGAGGCTCTTCGCAAAAAACAAGTGGAACAGAAAAGTTTGTATGAACCTTTCCGCCATTTCCTTCATTTCCTTGTAACATGATAAGTAAAACTAGGTATCTTTGTCCAAGAAGGTGCAAAATTGGTAATCGGTCGAAGCAAACTTCACTAACCCTCATGCGCATTCAATTTTATTTCCAGCGCCGACTGAAACTTGAGCACGAGTATGCAGCTCACCGTAGACGATTAGCCGAAGATTGGAAACGGCTTGAGCAACAGGAACAAGATACCCTATCGAGCTTACAAAGTAAGGAAGCTGATTTAAAGAAGCGGAAAGAATTTCTGGAATATGAAGTGGAGCAAGAGATGGAACTGGTGAGAATATTACGAAGATTATGTCGTAGTAGCTGCCTAGGAACGCATGATGTCTTGAATGATCGTACCAACTGCCAACCAAATATATTTTTTGTTATTTACGTCGGCAAGCTTGAAATTTATATCATGCATTGCTTCTAATGCGTTCCGACCTACCACTCAAATATTGCATGTGATTGTTTTTATGCGTTTCAGTTATTTGTAATGTTAATTTTTTTTATTTACTTTCAATCCTTGATGCTTATCTTTACCGTGCGTACCGTCGAACTGAACAGATTGAAACTGAAGCTCTGAGAGTGGATGAACTGAAAGCTACTTTAGATCAAAAGGAGCAAGAATTTCAAGAGTTTCAAGCCAAGCTAGTTTCTGATCTTAAAGAAAAATTGGGCAAGTCAGAGGAGCATGTCAAACCCCTCTTAGCGATGGAGGAATCTCAATTTGTGAAATTTCTGGAATCTCAGGCGGCAGCTATTGAAGAATGGAAATCTAATTCACTGAACGACCTAGTGAAACAGAGAGATCTGATTCAAGATCAGATAAAGGTGTGAAACTCATACTTGCTGACATGTTGTTTTAAATTTTAACCATGGTAACGGTTCACCTACTACGAGCCTCCATAGATGGATTATTTAACTGCATGTGAAATTAAGTATCACTCGGATGATGTCTGTTTTACTAAATCATACTTGGGTAGTCATTGTCTAAATCTGCTATGGTAATTTTTTAGGTTTGTACGGAAAAACTGATGTCATGCGGGGATTCGAACTCAAAAGCTAATTTGGAAGTTGAACTCCAAAAACTTGAAGCAACTGAAGCAGAAGTTCATGCTAATCTGGAAGGCTTGATCGCAAAATATGATATTAAAAAGGAAAATTTTAATTCACTATCGGAATCACTTGAAGAATCACGGAAAATAATTCAAACAAATGTAGGATAAGAAGCTTATCCAAAATAACCGTATAATATAATATATAAATGTTGTTGATGTTTCATAAGTTTCAATGAAAAATATTCTTTAACTTTTTCAGAAGCAAGTATGCACCGAAATTGAAAATGACATTGCTCAGGGAATTAAGAAGATGATGGGAGCAGAAAATAAGTTAACGAAAATTGAAGCTGACCTGGCTTTAATAGCTGGGCAAGAAAAACTTATAGTTAATCAACTAGCAAATATTGATAATAGCAAGCAGAAATTATTAACGATAATAGAAAATTCCACCGAAGAATCGGGAGTGTTGCCAAAGAATGAGTAAGCGGATCAGTAACTTCAAGTTTTACTTCTTGCTATTCGTTAACATGACATCAATAATTTCCATGAACTTTGATAATTTTTAGGGCTGGTAGCGGGGGAAACACGTCTAATAATGATATTGGAAACACCAGAGTTCAGGAGGTATCAAAAAAAGAGCAGCCTAATTGTTTGGAGACAAATACTAGCACGATGCGTGAAGACGCACAGACACTCAGCAAAAGAAATGGGATGCAGTCCAGTCACCGTGCTAGCTCAAGTGAGGGAGAAGAGTCGTTTAAAGCAGATGACTTAAGCCCTATTAAAAGACCCACGGATTATCTGCAATCGCAAAAGATCGTAAGCCCGCCTACCCTAAAAAGTGTACGACTCTCAGTAGAAGAAGCTACAAATGAACTGAAAAGGCTAGTGGAAAAGATTACTGACCAAAAAACAGTTGTATTGGAGTGCTTGGAAAATGACTGTGATACAGAAGAACTGAATAACCATATGGAAGTGAGTTCCAATCGGGTGAAGCAAACCAGATTTTCACTATATCAGTTCAATACAAGGCGACGTCAGTACAACATACATTCTATTTATAGGTTCTACAGGACTTACGAAATAAGTACTTGGAGATAGAATGCATCTTAGAGCGGAATACTAGAGGAAGGTGGCTGTTTGGAGATGATGAAGAATCAACTTTTGGTTTCGATAAAGGCGATGATGCAAATAACATCGACAGCGAGCAGGAAGATTCTGAAGCGCATTCCAGCATTACAGATCATGATGATCAGTAAGTTGATACGGTACCGAATCAAAGTTCAGAGAAATGCTTGAAGTAAAACGTATAAGCACAGTATATGTGTAATATTACAGTATTCAAATGCTAATTGAACAAGGAGTGGAAAGAAGGCTACGGGAGATTTTCGAGCAGTTGAAATCTGGCCAAAAACCTGGTCTACTACGAGAAAGCAATTTGCTGCAACGTAGATCTTTGTAAGTTTATTTTTCTTCTAATAGTGATGTGAATTTGCAATTGTTCTCTATGTAACTCTGTATTTGCACTTCATTATAGACGAGGAAGTATGCCGAGTGGTTTAAACCAAGCGTATGGCTCCGGATCGGTAAGGATGTTGTGATAATAGAGTTTGTGTTCTGCTGCAATGTGGAGCTCATCTGAGTATCTCAGCATTTCCAAATATGTTATTCGTAATCGTAGGATGACGATACTACTTGCGGTTCTCCCCGACCACTCCCGAGATCAATTTCTATGAATTCAACGAGTTGGGCTGCAATTACTGAAGGTTGGAATTTTGATTAAACAGTATTGCATTTAGTATTGCATGATGCGACGAAGCAGAAGAGATGATGTGATTTTGATCTACAGGAAGTGAAGTTATTCCTGGTCACCTCGAAATCTCAATTCCAACGTATGTAATGCGAGGTATTGGAAGTAGCACTCATTTCCAATACGAAATTTGTATCACCACTTCAGCAGAAAAATGGTCTATTTTGCGACGATATAAACGATTTCGAGAACTATATGTACAAATGCAAAAGAAGTATGGTACAAAACTTGCCAGGATTCCCTTCCCGCCGAAGAAATTATTTGGCAGCAGAAGTGAAAGTATAGCCAAAGAGAGGCGTAAGCAATTAGAGGTGAGTCTTAATTGTACTTTGGAGAAGCAAAAAACTGATCAGTTATGCTTGGATCCCCTCATTACTTTTGTTTGTTTTATGACTTTCCAGGCATTCATCCAAACTTTAATTCGCGTATGCGCAACGATGCCCACATGTCCTCTTTATAATTGCACTACTCGTCCAAACGCCGACGTTCGTCAAAGTTTGATAGCATTTTCGTCATTTTTCGAAAAAGGAATATTTGAATGTACTAAGTATGGAACATCCTAAGATTTTCATCGAAAGCTATCCGCAATAGATGACAGTCATATAATTTATGCTCCTAAAGTTCATTCATGTAGATATGCTCGTTACGAGTACAAGACTTTGCTACCAGCTATCAACTTAAACGCTGGTTGTCGTTTTGCCCACGTGGTTAGATTTATTTGTACCTGCTTGTCATATTTAGCTGTTCTTACGCAAAATACTTAATTTGTAACGAAAGGAAAGGATATATAGATATTCTTTTGCGATGCTAAGGTGCATAGTCTTCCCTTTCTACTAGCTCTAGTCTCATGCGGGAATGATCACCAGCCTTCACAATGATGTAAGCCTATCGAAATAAATGCTTTACTTCTGGTAGCTCTGTGATTTTGCAATTAAGACATAATAACTATGATGATAATGAAAAGAGTATGGGGTCAGTTAATAGAGTCAAAATTTTTGTGAGGGAAATATTTGCATCTGCTATTAGCTGTTAATTGATGAAACGAACATCTCGATAATATTTGGAAAAGAAATTTCTAGAAGTTAGTATCTCCCAATCGCAAATATAATTAGGTCAGATTGTAGAAAGAGACATACTGGAATTTTATCGCATTTCAAAAATCATTGTAATCTTAGATAGGAAGATGAGTCTGTGCCTTAATAAAATTAGCTGAAATATGGTAACTACAATCACATGTAATCCTTTAGCAACATATTTTGTGACCTCAACGTAAATTCTGGATTCTATTTATGATTCGTATTTAAATGAGGCACAAAAACGTGTATGACTTTATGCCATCCTCAGACGGCAACGAGGGTGCCGAGTTACTTAGTTTACGATTACTAACTACAGTATTATATGACGTAATATCATAAGAACCGAGCATAAACAATATAAATGCAACGAATGGGATTTAGATTGATTTTCTCATAAGTATTATTTGTATTACCACGTAACGGTAAAGCAAATGGTAAGTATTTGAGGAGAAATCAGTCAATACTTTGGCGATCGCACATCATTTGCAATGTTTTTCAAAAATATCAGCGAATAAACTGAATTTCAACAAAAATTACTTCACAAGGCGATAACCTCAATTATATATAACATAATAATTTGGTTCAGATATCCATCATTACCAATTTTTATACATATATCAATAATATGCTAACTATGGGGTACTAACTTGACGCATTACAAGTTTGAGGGTAAGGTACAGCTGTCCACGGCTAGACATGATTTCGCTGGATTTGCATCATCGTAAGTATAAGTAATGACTTGCTAGCTACCCTTTTTCTTGGGTATAATGTGAACTTTAACAGATGGAACGGATTCCTTTCCGTATCTTTTTTTTGCCTCATCATAAAACGCTGATGTCATTGCTTTGGCTGTGTCGTCAAAGAAAACGTTGCCTAATTTCATGGTTATTGCGGATTTAAATTCAAAGGAAACCGAAAAACTGACGACGCAACTACTGCCTGGATGACTTTTCAGTCCGGGATGAAATTCCCAGTGGTTAATTAAATGACTAAAAAGACGGCCTTGGGTTGCTTCTGCATGAATTTGAAACGGCCGTTCGAATGACACTGCAGAAGTATACTTCTCGGTCAATGGAGGGATGCCTATAGACAGAGATGCCAAAACTTGACCGGGACGTTGACTAAGTATTACCGAAGATTGGCACCATGGTAGAAATTCTTGATAAGCACCGATATCCATTACAACGTCGAACATCTGTTCCATGCTGTATCTGTAACGGATATTCGTAAGGAGTTTAAAGGCCCGTAAAACCGCTATTAAGTATTTGGTATACAAAACTAATCTCTTTAAAGAGCTGAATAAAGATGCATGTCATTAAAGTTTTCGTAAACAATTTTTGCATTGATTTACAATAGTTGCGACTTTAACAATAAGAAGCCGAATATTTGCATACCCCATCAGCCTTTGCTCAGAGTACACTTTATGTAAAGATCTTCCATTATCTCCTTTGTCACCTGAAGATCCTAGT
>VRMD01002533.1:0-13018 GCA_009872375.1 Sminthurides bifidus | reverse complement strand
GCCACGTAAACCTTGCTTTTATCGGTCTCTTCACAGCTATGAGCTCAGTTTAAGTTGCATTCATTAAAAGTTTAATGTTCCCGCTATCAGGAAAAATTGTGGCTCTTGCGTTTGCCTATTGGAGACTTGGACTAATGTGAATGAACGATTTCTGAAATTCTTATTGCGACCCCTACAGGATCTCAGTTTGGATCTTACTCCATCTTTAATTAGCGTAACACTGACAGTATTGGTCCTTGCAACGCTAACTTTCTCTAGAAATTCCCGAAATTCCCTAAAAAATATTGAATGTGGTTTTAAATTTGGAATGCAAAAACTTGTATTAAGTCGAATTCTCTTACTTGCTTTCTCAGGTTGTGGCACCTCTCATCAGAGTCGCTGATCTCCACTCACAGACGAATGCCAAATCCTATTTTTATGTATTCGAATACCAGTCCAAGGCAAGCGACTACTCGCAGGTAAGAGCATGTTACAAAAATACTAAACTTTAAAGCGAAACTTTACAAACGTTTCGATGTTTTGATTTTTCTTCCACTCCGGTTACGGCAATGAAGGTGCAAGCAAATCGTAATAGCTCATTGTTAATCATGCTGTATAGAATGTACACAACGGATTTTGAGGTAAAACTAGCGCGAGATAAATGCTGCAGTAGTACACAGAGTACGCGAGGATGTAGAAAGCCATCTCTCATGTGAATCGTCAGCTGGAAAAAACTATGTAGAAAAGAGAGAAAGCTGGCAAAGGCTTTTACTACTTCCTGCCGGCTAAAAAACAAGCTCACAGAAGAAAATAACATTGGGACTGGTGGCTTAGCTTGGTACAACACTACGGATTGTGCTTATAGCCGGGCACGAAATAATTTTCAGGCATGGGTTTACACGAAATATATTTTGGAGTTGAAGTTGTGAAGCACTTTAAGATGAATTATTGGAATTTATGGAAGGGAGGTCACTTCTCGCGGTTCCCTTTTAACCCGTTCTCTCTTTCAGCGAAAATGATTAATGAGCAAGCTGAGGGCGAGAACTTATTCGAGTTCAACGTGTCTCGAAACCGTTTCTGCATCCAGCTAATAAATACCGTAATTATAAAATATTCATTCACCAAAGCCTGTCAAATGTATTCTTGTTATTTAAACAGAAGAAACTTAGTCTTAAATGCAGTGCCTGATAATGGTAATCATCTAGCTCCTTCCTTTGCTAGCAATTAGTACTTTCCCCCATCTAGCTGTAAGCTAAACGCCGCTTTTTTCAGCAGCAGATACTTTCTTGACACGAATTAGACGAAAGCGTAACTTGCAAAAATTTCCTCTTTGAAACAATGATTAGCAGATTTTCAAGAATCGTCCCATACTTGTTTTAAATACAAGTTACAATCGTGCTCACAGGTTATTATAGGATTGAAGTACTATGGCGTAACTTGAAAAGTTTAGGTATTTGCCATGTCACGGCTCTTTGATGGGATGAGTAATCATTTGCAGCACAAATTAATTAAAACTGTAGGATCCGCTTCTCGTATCTCTTTTTGTCTCTAGGTCTATACAAGAGAACAAAGCTGGAATAAAGTAATACCTTAATTAAAGATCACATTACGATATCCTGTTTCCGTATTATGAATTTCGGAAATGTATCGAAAACTAATTGTTTTTAGGTTCTCGTGGAAAATACAGTTTTCTGATAATTAAATGGCAGAATCCTAGAACCACAGGTACTGATTGAGAGCAAAGTTCGATTCTAGTTCGTTCCGATGTTTGAATTCATGGCGTACAATGCTTGAGTACGCGTTCAAGTGAAGCCCGGCCTGTTGTAACATGAGATTCCGGATGTGAGATTTGCTATCAGGATCTAACTGGAATACTAGGAAGACGGAAGAAATGCACAAAGACTAGTTCATCATTCGTGTTATCCTAGGAGAATAACTGAACTTGCTTTTTTGGTCATTTGTGACAGGCCAGTGCTTTAGCTTTGTCGGTTGTCGGGGGAACTGTATAAAGCAAGTGAAATTAAAAATACTTCCGATTAAAATCGAGCTTTCGATAGAGTATTAAAATAACTTCTCGGCAGAATGTGCGGTCTGCCACTTCATCTCCTTGGTTTCAATGGAGAGAAGAAAGTTTGTCATGTTGAATATTAATGACTGATGACATGATGAATGTGCGGCCCCGCTGGAGTGCGCATCCTGATGATGAAGTAAAAACTGCTCTGTCGAAGAAGAGGAGGTGTCTTCATGACTCCAGTCACTTAATGTACGGACGCAGGTGTGCAGGAACGCCGAAGGAATAAGAATGATTGTCTCACCACTCAGGCATCTGTAATTAATCAAAAGTGTTGTACAAGTCCGCTTGGAACAAGAAAAGAGGGTTGGTAAAAGAAGATTAAAGGGCATCTCAGATCGATTAGTGAGAGAATTTTGTGTCTATCGTGGTTGCAAAGTGCGCAGCATCTCCAGGTTGATTCAGATTAATGTGTCTTAACAGTGACACATGACACTCTCTCGCTACGGGGAGAATTTGAAAAATTTACAAAACTGCCTGAAGTCTTTCCTTGCTCCTACTCTGCAAATCACTGTCTGCTTTCGTATATTTTGAGGACCCCACTCAAAAAAGCTACTAATTGGAAGTTGGCGTGAACTCATTCCTTATTTACTTTCTACCTTCCAGCCATAGGAACGGACATTAAAGCAAATTGGATTTGACTCAAATATGCAGAGAACATTCCTCGGTTGAGTGCATCTGGGATCAGGTCTGTGATACGCGGACTGGTAGTTGCCAGGTGGTATACATTTCATCTGTTGGATAATATCGTTAGACCCAAAACGATGGAAATCTTGTAGGTTATGGAATCTGCGAATCTGTGAGTTTTCTATGTATACATGACTAGGATTACAATGCCACCTCTATGGCTTTGAAACTGATCCGTTGCAGTATTTCAATAATTGAAAAGGAGGCTGAAGTGATTGAACTGGAAATCGGAGATGAATTTGTCCTAGCCATAGTTTTGAAGGGATTGCATAACCATTTTTACCTAGCCTATAGCAGTAACATAAAGGCAGCGAACTTGCTAAGTTGTACCGGAAACCCGACTTGGTCTACTCCCTTGCTTAATTCTGGAGGAGAAAAGCTGTCTAACTTTTATAAGTTGGTGCACAAAGGCAGCATTTAGGGTGAAAGTAGATGGACATGTGCACGACTGCGTTGGTAAGAGAGCCGGCGAGAGGTGGAATAAAAGGCTGAGTAAGCTGAATAGTTTCCCGCTATAATCTGTGGAGGAGAAGGTAAAGAGGAAGAATGAAGCAGTTGTGGTTGCGGTTCTGTGGCAAGACTACATGAGCTTACAATCGGTTAGTTAGTAGCCAACGTCCGTAATGCAGTTACGGCGAAAGTTTGAGCTTTTTATCCGGCGTATGTTACGGAAACCTAACGAGATCATGGAAGGCGCGAGTACCTCAAAAGGATATGACGTGCATGGTCAATCCCCTATGTGGCAGACTGGTTAAATGCTGAGAAAGTTTTATGCTCTTCTAATGTCTCGGTGCGATTATATTAGTCTGGAAGTTTCTCGGTGAAAGCAGTTTAAAGCGATTGAGCGTTACCGTCCAGGTGGCGTGTATCCCTGCCCGACTCTCGTGCAGGGCGAACTGGTCTTTTTGAGTCTGAGGCAGTGCTAGTTGAGAGCGAAGCTTGATAATGGGGAAAATAAAGTAGATTTAGGATGCAGTGGTAGTCGAGAGCGAAGCTTGATAATGGGGAAAATAAAGTAGATTTAGGATAGGCCGTTTCTCTGTGAGAGGAATACTGTACTGGATCTGAAGGTCTCGATGGACAGCCAGCGAGGAGTAAAGGCTGCGGAAAATCTTTTTTCCTTGTAAGGGGGTACAGCTATAGCTGTCACTGTGAAAGCGACCTCGTCGTGACTCCCAAAAGCAATCGGTAAAATGAAACAAAGTATTAGTGGTGTGGAGTTTTATTAATCCCCCTCTCGAGCCGAACCCCTTGAGGCTTTCCTCAAAGGCTCAAGTACCTACTTAGGTTAATGGTCATTGTGGAAGTCCGAGGTAGAAATTATTTGGATTGAAACCTTAGATTAATGACTCAGTATTTCATTTTCATGAGGAGGCTAAAGGTCGTGCTGCTGAAACAACCGTCGTTATTTGTAGTCCAGCTAACGAAGGAGATTTTCGCAGATTCTCTGATCCAATACTCGTATCGCCTTTTGTGAACACCCGACCAGGTTTGACGCTGAGCTGAAAGCTTCCTTTGATCTATGCAGCTCTAGAATACAAGTCCAGAATGTCAGCTCCAGAAGAGCCTCTTGTCTTACGGGTTAAAGTAAACTGAGAATTAATGTAAGGTCGTGATTTTATCAGAAAGCATATATAGCCCAGATCCACAGATTTTCACTCACTTTCACCGCAGTAATTGTAAAAGCTGGCCAAGGCGGCCTGTTCGATTTTATACGTCCTTAATTTATTTACTTATATTTCTTCAGGGCTGTTAGGACTCCAAGTCTTACCAGAAGCGCTAACGATTTAGCATGTACATGCGCCGCTGAGCCAAATGAATGTCCCTTGTTGCAGTGCTGGTTCAATGGCTCTGTAGAAGGAGGTGGGGAATATCTGATTTCTATCAAGTAGTTAAAGGAATTACCGCCCAAGTCCTTTGTGGAAAGCACTTTTGCAATTTACATTACCAAGTTTATCATCACCATTGTTCCGACTGACAGGTCAATAAATTCCAGCACACACGTTAGGTCGGACAAGAGTTGCTCCTTTTCGCAACTCTAAAAGGGTAATACGTACACTAATGAGGTTCCGGCGCAATGAGAAAGTGGTCGCAGTCACGACTTGTGAGCTCCAAGTCCACTGCCATTGTCTTTCGACCACAAGAGAAAAGACAGACGTATAACTGCTTTAAATCCAAAGCGAGAGAAGCACAATTGCGAGTCATTTACGGGTGACAAATTGGGCCGAAGCTCAACTCCAGAATCTATAGTTGGGCAAGTTAATCTCCGGTCGGTGTGCTGGGAGAAGGCACTGTGTACTTGTAGCTGCCTCCCATTTTTCGCCGGATGACGATATTTTCAAGATGGAATTCTGCTTAGATTGCTGATATATCTTTGGCGATTGGGAAGAGAGAAGGTGCTTTAGTGCTACAAAGATAAGCTTCTTACGATTGCTTGCACTTGAGTTGATGTGGAAACAAATGTGATTGTAAAGCTCGTTGGAGTTGAGTGGGAGCGGAAGGAATGGTTGTAAGTATATGATTACAATTAGGTATGACTGTAATGAATATTCTTTTCCAGAGACTGGGTTGCGTTCACGGAGAAGATATCATCTACGTATTTGGAGTTCCATTATACTTTTTCAGCTCCTCGTCCTCATCCTCCTCCGGCTCTGGCTCGTCGTCCTTGTCGTCGAGCTCTTCGAGTAGCGGCGCGAGCAGTGGAGGTAGCAGTGGGAGCAGCAGCAGCAGCAGTAGCGGGATTGGAGCGGGTATTAGCGGATCTTCCGACAGAAGTGGCGGTGGAAATACGGCCGCAGGGAGCTTAACAGGAAGCGAAGTTTTGGATTCATCCCCTCTACGACCTGAGAGAGATGACGACGGAATGCAGAAATTAGGATTTTTCACTGGAAACTTCACGCGTAATGAAGTCCAACTGTCGCAGACAGTTATGCTACTCTGGTCCAATTTTATTCGCACCGGGTAAACGTTCCTTCCTTCCTTGCTCACCTTATTTTCCGGGATTTTAGTGGATTCGTAAAACTTGTCCTCGCAGCACTGCTCCAGATCGTTTCTTCATTCCTGTAATGTTCCAACATATGCTCTGTCGCATCATAAGCATAATTGCCCGCGTAAGAAAACCGTAGTAAGCATTTATTTGCCTACCTAATGCTCCTACTCCAACAGGGACCAAGCTGTTTACCCAGGTTGAACACTATTTTTCCGCCACGTCTTTAAGCTCTGTGGAACTGTTGTCGGAAACATGCCGGGTTTCACTTTCGTCGAGTTTTCTCTCTCTTTCTCTCTCGTCCGCCCTCCCCCCTCTCTCTCTCTTTGGTGGTACACTGTAGTAGGATTTTATTTAATTCTTCCCGTCCTTTCTCTTCGCCTCTATCTCCGGCTTGTGTCTAGCAGCTCAGTGGCCACTATCTCCTCTTTCCTGTTTATGCCAAAGCCATGAAATTTTAGTTTGAATGCCTCCACTTTATCTCACGTTCCTCCTGTTCCGCAACGACGGCGCAAGTGAAGCGGAAGGAAAAGTAAAAAGTCCTCGCGCCTAAACCCTACTCAGCTTCTTCGGGCAAATTTGCCTCGGACACTGACTGAAAGTTTAGCCGGAAATTTCACGCTTCGTTGCAACTTTTCCCATCTTTTAATTCATCTTCCTGTGCTTTGTAAACCTGTAGTTGAGCCTAATGCCGGCATATTTTCACGCCCTGCATTTTAAAAACTGCTTTTAGTCTCAATGGCCTTGATTTTTTACGCGTAGCTGAAAAGTTTACCAACTCCGTCCGCGAAAAAAAAAGGATAGAAAGAAAGAAACCCGGACTGGCTGAGAGCAGGGGTGGCTTCAGCTCATGACTTTAGCGTTGCGTTACTACATCAGTACCGTAATGTCCTCTCCATGAGTAGAATTTACAAGGAAAAGTAACCACCCTCCAAATGAGTAGATGGTACATGCACGTGATATAAGCACAAAAAGATTCTTTTCCCACAAGCTAGTTTACCAAGTGTGGAAAGTGGAGAGAAAATGCGTACATGCTTTCAGCTACGTTAGAAAGGTTGGATACATTGGCGGAAAGGACGGTGGTGGAGCGGGGGAAGATGGAGGACAAAATTAAAAAGGAAAGGATGCGAGAAAGTCTTTTTGCCTTGAGATCGTTTTGGTTAGGCAGAACCTATTTATTTTTTTCACTACGAGCATTTACAAGACAGACTGTGGAGCACATATGAATTTATTGGATTATCTTGGATTGGAGCACACGGGGAACTGAATAAATTCCCAGCATGAGCAGTACTATTTTCTCTCCAGTTACGTTCACTCCTCAGCTTAATTGTTTACATCCGTCAACTCACATGTCCTCCGTACCTTCAAAAGTTGTTTATGCTCCACATTCTCCGCTGTAAATGCTTTCTTTGAGATTGCAAACGTCGCGATGTTTATCGAGCAGAGGGTACTACTTTCTCCAATGGGAGAAAGCAGTGTGTCTTTCCATATACCCTACTTGTTTATTCGCCCGAGCGGCTCAAAGTTACAGCACGGCTACTTGCATGCATGCGAACAATTCTTCCCCGATTTCCGCCCTCTTTGAGCCAAGTAAGCTTTAAGGATGCACGTGCATAAGCCCTGTAAAAGCTAAGAGCCAGAACAAAGGAAACGGTTTGTGTAGATCTATTGATTTCACTCTCACAGGTCCGCCGGTTAAAGGGCATCAAGAAGTCTGCTTATTTACATTATGCATTACGAAAACAACTCGCTACTTTAACGGCTTCTGACTTTTAGGCAATTGTGTAGATAGAGCTTTCCGCCTGCCCTGCATGTGTACACATATCGCACTTTCTCCTTATAAGGGGTTGAGTATCTACCTTGAGGATAAAAGTTGAGCAAACTGCAGACTTGACTTGTAAGCTTCGAAGAATGTTTGCCAGCTCTGTGATCAGAAGGATGGAGGAAATCGATGTGGAGTTGCGGCTAGGAGTCAAACAGATTCTTCACTTTTGGCACATGTATGCGAGATGATTTGTGAGCGTGGATTTTATGCATCGGTTGCTGCTGCGGGGACCACTCATAGCGCGCATTTCTTGGAAACAAATGAATGAAATAAGTAATGCTGACAGGAATCCGAACGAGGGACATAGCGACTCAGAATCCGCATCCGTTCAATCTGGGAGCAATAGATTGGTCAACGAGAAATCCAAGGCTGGGAAAGTTGTGGAGTGGCCGGCGTACGATCCTTTGTACAAAAAATACCTGACAATAGGTAAGGATACTGCCTCGTCTCTTCCCACACATCTACATAAGCGCGACTTGATGTCGTTCAGGACAATTCAATCTCCGAGTAGCATGCATCTTTGAACATTTCACAAGTTTCCGTGAAACAGAAACATTACTCGTTTTAGCAAGTTCCTTCGAGGGAAAACCAGCCCCTTTGCTCTCTGACTCGAGAACTCATGTACTACAGGCTATGGATTTTATGTACATGCCTGATCTCAGCTCAGCCAGCAGTCGGGACTTTTCTCAAAAGAACTGGCTGACAGGAAGCATGAAAAAGCTTTGACACGACACATGTACACCGACTCATTGACTTTGGTAGCGCAGCAAGTATTCTTCTAAAAGTCGGGATACTTTTTACCAAGCTGGCTGCAGCAAGAGAGAAACCGTTTGTGACTATATGTATGGTATAAACTGTCCGATTGTTTTCTCAGAGCAAACAGATCTCCTCCTCTGTTGGTAAATGAGCAAGGTCTTCTATATAACTTTACACAAAATCTGATCAACTTTCACCACGAGGTAAATAGGTAGATAAGATATTTCCCTTGAAAGAAAGTGGGACGATGAAGGTTTTTGAATTACTTGTAAATGCGTGAGCCAGTGGATTATTTAGCAGCAGCAAAAACCAGAAAGGAAAAGCATCATTGAAGGGAAATTAAATTGATAATGTGGTGAAAGAGAGAGGGAGTCAGATTTTTCATACTACTGTGATATTTTATCTCCCTTGCGAATCTATTATTGGGCAGGGATCACCGTGATTGATTTGCCAATCAGGCGGATGTGGAGTACGTGTGCTTTCATTCCTCCTTTCCTCTCTCTTTGCTTTGCAGACATGAAGCCCAGGATACGGACGCACTATAGAGCTCATAAGCTATCCTTTTGGCTTCATCTTGTTCCTGACCTGATGAAAAATGGATACGGCGCTGGGGGGAGTCACCATGTTTTAAACAGTTTACCTGGCTACGGAGGGAGCTTGAATGCTGGTCAAGCTATTCTCTCGACTATTGATGGCACGAGTCAAAACTCATCCACCCCCTCTCCGCCCACGTTTCAGCTCGTGAAACCTCCCATGTGGGAACATAATCCTAATTACCATGGTAAGCCTACCTCATCCAGCCTATAAACTATTGTCATTTAATACTCTGCCAGTTAATAACCTTAACGACGTCTTCGGGCTCCGCTCTCAGCCACTCGCTCTATCTCTTCCTTCATTACAGGCAATATGTCCCATCCAGGGGAAGAAACCGTAAGATCCGTCGCTCATGGCCACGGTCAGGGAGTCAACCCAGATGGTGACGGCTTTCAGCTCTACTCCACTGCCCTGTCCGTTACCATAGCCATCGGTTGCTCCTTGCTCATTTTGAACATTTTGATTTTTGCTGCCTTCTACTACCAGCGTGATAAGCGAAGAAATTCCAACGACTCCGGCCGAGATTCGGGCCACTCGCAACTGGAATCTTCGCACCATGGCGGTCACCATCAAGTGAGGAGGAAGGAAAATGGCCAGCTGATACAACTAGCGGGGTCTCAGCATCACATGCCCAACATTTGTGGCGAGCTACCTGCCGTCCATCCGTCCTCTGGAAGCTCTCACCATCAAGTGAGGAGGAAGGAAAATGGCCAGCTGATACAACTAGCGGGGTCTCAGCATCACATGCCCAACATTTGTGGCGAGCTACCTGCCGTCCATCCGTCCTCGGGAAGCTCCGACTGCGGAGACGTGTATGGTGGCAGTTTGCACCAACACAGAGTCTCCACACTGAAACGATCCGAGGCTAGTAAGCAGCAACAGCAGATGGGTGGAGTCCAGCCTAGAACTAATTCGTCTTCGAATTTGAAGTCTAACTACGATATGACCATGCCAGACGCTATCATAGCCGCTGCCATGATGAACATAGGGTTCGACGGCATGCGGCACGACGGATCGCCTGATTACACAAGAATGACCAATATCAGTAGAAATTATCCTCGCAGATCAAGTCTTACGCTTAAGGAACAGTTACCTGGTCAGGGGAGCATTGCGGGAATTAGTGTCTCATCCTCAAATGATGTTCCGAAGTATGAAAGCGGCTCACAAACTTGTCCACGACCTCCGAAACGAACCACGCCGACCGTTAAATTCAGTCCAGAGACCAACCTCGGCAACTCAGGAGACATGACTGGAGTTGCGGGAACGAGCTCCGTATCCAATTTTTCATCTCAAACGCTCAAGCCTTCCCTAAAGAAGAATTATAGCAACTACTCACCTGTTCTTGACGATTTAAAAGTATAAAGACAAAAGCAATTTCTAGTTGTGTTGCATTCTTGCATAATCATCCCAAGCGTCCACAAGTCTGTTTTTAAGCAGATCAGCTAGTTGTAGTTACAATGTTCCTCCATAACTTTCATCCTTGATACTTTTACACAGTTATCGCAATGCTGTGTCCACTCACGTCTTCACTAAAAGTGAGATAAAATAAGATGAGCTGATCAGTCAAGTCACAATTAGCTCTTGTGTTGACACTGGTGCTGTTTGTAAAAAGATGTTGTTTGTCTGTACATAAGATGTATGTGTAAGGTGACCTTATTTCCTTACGCCGTTCCGCGTTACTGCTGAAGCACTAACTTTAAACGTGTAGCAGAGCATGGAAGTTGAAAATAAAGATGTTGTTTCGTAATTTTATAGATCCAATGTTGTGAATGATTGGTGAAAGTAAACGTAGTTCACCTAACCCTGATCAGTAATGTATCAACCATAGGATATGTGACCTAACCTAAGAGAGAGAACTAATACTACAGTGTACCGTTTGGTTCTGTTATACTGAAAGACAAATGCATTGGTGCACTGAAAAACTCTCTTTGGTTCCTGAATGAGTGTGTGCTGCAGTAATAAAAAATGCAGATTTACACAATGTACACAATCTACTTCTTGTTTACATGTAAATATCCCTTTGGTAAAAAAATAATGTACAGTCGACATCAAGTGCCTGAATCTATACGTGCCTCAAGATTCTGCAATTTATGTAAAGTCATTTTCAATCTCTCGTACGTTTAATTACCACAGAGTCGATTGTGAATTAACGCTAGTTTGTCCGTGTGAATATCTTTAATCAATCGTACCAATTCGTGAAAAACACCAGCACGCCAATGATTTTTCGGGAAGCTCATGGTGATACCGCGTTTATATCAGTTCATCCTTGCCTCATAAACCTTGTTAATTGGGCAAAATGGAGCTGACATAGTTGAGTAACTTAATTTAACCTGAGTACTGAAAGTGAGATATTGAGAGACAAGTGTATCCTAAAGAGGCGAACATTGTATGCTGTTTTAAAACGGAAGATTAAAAAGATGAGAACTAAACAACGGAATTCGTAACGTCATTTTGCGTCACATTCTAGCTTAATCTTGGAGCCCTTTGTAATCGTAGTAATTAAGCTAATTATACGTCAAACTTACACATGTTTTTCTTTACGTTTTTACAGTTTTACACTTTTGTAGTGTCTATAAAGCTGTAAAAGCGTAGACTTTATGCAAAACTTGAAACGCGCGTCTCACCTATAGATGAAACGAACCTTCGGCTTGCTCTTCTCGTTACTTTCTCCGGCGTTTACAATCTCTCGTTAGTCTGTATGCATAAATACATTTGACATAACAACCACAAATTCTTACAGGTGGGGAACTAAACAAACGAATACATGGGCACCAGTGTGTGGGCAAAGACTGTCTCGTCTCATCAGTAACGACCTTGGTCTGGCCTGCGATCAGGACCCTCGCAGCACCGTATGAGAGTGACCCTATGAGCTCCTGAATGGCTCATTTCATTGTACAACTTTGATTTTAGTACCGATACCGATTGATTCCTATTGATGAATTACGTGTACTATGGTGGCTTTCATTACACAAAAAACGGACTGAAATGTGGTCCAGGCCTTAATCGTACCCTATGATGTGGAATGTGGATCCTGACATGGACTACGGAATGGCTCAACGTACGGCGTTGACAATTGCCACTGTTTTCTCATAGTAGTAGAGTCATTTTTTTTAGAAGCCGTTTCTATGGATTTTAGATTGAAGACATCGAGTGATTGCAGCAACTTGTCCCAATGACTTCAATGCAAAGAGCCCGCGATAATCAAATTTTCAAATCCCAAAGCGCCACCCGCGCGCAATGTAATCGCAGTGAGAGCTTTTCACAAATATCGTCGGACAAAACTCCGGCGAGCCTTAATAATCGATCACAAATGATCCATACAATAATCATGGTCGAAGAAGTGTGTGGAGATACTATTTGAATGTCTCCAATAATTCCGTGCTGGATAAGGAAACTGACTTAAAAAATCGGATGAAAGCTCGAATTATCCGGCTGCTAAAACATTGCAAAAATTCATTTTTAAAGTATAATTTTTGGTTTTTAGAGAGATCTTATTTTTCCTCAATGAAGGAAGTAAATAACTGACTTGATTGAATAGAATTAACTCGGGATAGTGCTGTCAAACAGAATTGCGAAACAGGAAAAAAAGTGCGTTCATAAACCCGATTAATAGCGATAAATAGATAAATGATGCACTGACCGGCTTGATATTATTTTTTATAGCAATCCTAAACCTTGCAGGAAGGTGCAACATTGACTTGGTAAGTTATGTGATAATTGTTGGACTTTTTCACTTCATCAAGGATTGTTAGTTTGGAGATTTTAAACCCGAAGCATGGTGATGGAGGAACTGCACAGAAATGATTGCGCTATTCTTTGGTTTCTTTCAGGAGAGTCAAATATAATGGGTCGACACTCTTCATCGGATGATTCACATGCGTCTTCTGTGCGTGTAGCTAAATCACATCGAAACAGAAGCCATAGTTCGTCAAGAAGTGATCGACGAGCTGCTGGACGGAGTAAGTACGATAGCAGCTCAAGAGAAAAGTCCCGGAGCAGCCGTACTCATGGTAGAAACAGTTCAAAATATAATAAGCGAAGATCTAGTTCATCACGAAGCTCTTCAGACAGCAAAAGTTCCCATTCTCGATCTAAGTCTTCGAAGAAACGGTATTTACCA
>VRMD01002532.1:0-13020 GCA_009872375.1 Sminthurides bifidus | reverse complement strand
AGTTCAAACGAATCAATTCTCTTTGAAGGTTTAGAGCGTATTTGCAGTGTGAGGTTTTACTGTACACAGGCTTAGCTAGTTATTGCGAATACATTGCATTCACAGAAATGTTTCGTGAAGCTCTTGGTTATACACATTTCAACATGGGAGGATTTTTGAAAATTTTGGTAACAAAACTATAGGCCATGATAATTATGATCTTTTATTGAAAAAAATGATCCATGTTAAATCTGACAAGCATTTCATATTTTTCTATACATACATCTATTCTATTCATATTAGTGACAGGTTTCTATTGATTCTCTGCAGTGTACAGCATCACTGTTGCTTCAGAGACGGTCATCGACAAGCCGCGTACCTAGCTGTTCCTGCGGATGAGGAAAATCTGGATTTTTTCAACATCTACGATTCCAAATCTGATAAGTTTATCGGCATCAAACTGGCAGGGGACGCGGAGGGATTACAACTCAAAAGTACGAGCGTCCAAAACATGAGAATCCTGGAGAAAGTATGCACTGACGATTCTGATTACATTTCAACCGGAATGCTCGACGCACATGCTGAAGCAAATTTGCTAATACGGATTGCAGGCTAAAACGCAGGTGCCAAAAAAGATTAAAATACAAACAAGATTCAGCAAAGTTTCAAAATACGAAAAAAGAATCAACTGTGGGTTTACTCCTCCTTGAAAAGGAAACAATTATAGAATCTGTAGATCCTTGTAATGCTCACCTGTGAGAATTTGCATTTGTATTCAACAAGATCGAAAGAGGGTTCACATGTTATTGTAGGAAGGAAGTACCTACTAAAGGTTGAAATCGTTTTTATCTTCCAGAAGACGAACAGTTTAACTGAAGATAGTCATGAGGCAAGTGTTAAGGTGGCATTATCAGACGCCATGAGAGAATTCAAGGCTAACATTGATGGGAAGCTTGAGATGAGTACTAAGTTGACATGCTTGTTCTCAGCGGCAGGCATTAAAATAGAAAGTAATCTTAACGTTAGCACTCAGTACCCTCAGACCTTCTCGGACGTGCCCGAACTTTATCGAATGGCTTCCGCTTATCTGTCGTCAACACGTTATGTAGGTTATTCAAATGCTTATGTTCTTCAGGACATGGAATCAATAGCTACCTGCCAGGGTTTCAATTCACCTAATCTTTCCGCAGCCATGTTCAATGATTACATGTACACTGTTTTTAAGGGAGCTTACCTATTTCTCGATGTATCGCGAAGCTCGTACCCACCTCAGTTAGATACCATGTATGGCCTCCAAGATTGTTTTCCTTACGATCAGTTTGTAGTAGGGTTAACGAAAAAACTATCGTTTGAAACAAAAATAACAGAAAACCTGATGAACCTGAAAACCTGAATGAATTTGAAGGACTTAGCTCTTAAGTTTCGGAAAACGGAAATTAGAGAACATGAATTTGTTTTAGCACTTCAGAGCTTGATCAAAGAGGTCACTTCAGATTTAGTGAAGGATGCAAAAAGTTTTGCAATAGATATGCCGGAATTTGTAGCAAAACTTAAACTGCTTGAAATTGTCTCACAAGCTGACTTACTGAATAAGCAGAATACACCTCATACTTACCTGGTGTACTTTAGCAAATCTAATTTGTTTCCAAGTTCTACTTTAGTTCCAACTTTTCTAGCTAACAGTACAGAAGTAGAAGTCTTACTCCCAACTAATACTTCCGGGAGTTTCTCTGGCAAATATAAATCAGCAATATTTTTCACTTAGGAAATGCTGCTTAAAATGGATTATGTATTGAATCGTACTTTATGTTACGTTAATCAAGTGGTGCAAATCATGGACACCGACAATATGATTCAGCAGCAAAGAGACAAAATAATTAGGTTAGATTCCTTGTTAAAGTATATATATGGTAATGACAGCATAATCCTAAACTGGAATCCTGTAGAGCAATTGCTAAACAGGACGATACCTGTTCTACGATCGATATAACGAACTTATTTGATTTGGCTTCAAGTGGAGATGATTAACGACTATGTACCGAATAAAATTTTACCAAGTGTCCTGATCCGGCTCACTTGAAATGAGAGATTTCTGCTGCTTTGGTTTAGAAGGCATTTCTGGAAAGACCTTAATGCTTTACCCGTATGTTGCCATAGAATTCAATGTTTGGAAGTATGGACTTTTTTGATACGAAGACAGCCTTTATTCATTGTAAACATACGATCAGTCAGATTTGATTGAGGTTGTGACAAGCTTGAAAAATGAGGCTGCCATCCTACGTAGACCTGTGATATTTTGATGGAATGATTGGTAGTGGGACTGCCCGATCACCCCGCTATCGCGAAGAAGGCTTTTTTGGGACTGATTCTGTTCTAGGTTTATAATTCCCTGATTGGTGAGGAAGTAATTTTATTCGTTTGTGTTTCTCATTGTTGAGTTGAGCTATCATTACTGCATTCCGATACTCTTTGGTATCGGATTTTCAACAATGGGCTTTTACGGTAGGGTTGAGGTTGTTGGCTCGCTTATAGGGCTTTATGGGCGGTGTATTTTAACCTTTTTGGCTCGGGTTGCTCTCAACTTAATCCTAGCAATTACAATACTGCATTTGTTTCATTTAAGTATAGGTAGGGTCAAATGCCCGAAGGGCTAGAAGCTGCCAGACACTGCACATTGCATTAAAATACACTGCCCACAAAGCTCCACAAGCGAGTTATCATCCGCAATCCTACCGGCTTTTACTACCAGTGCAGTAGAACGAGAAGGTGAATTGTATTGGATATTTGCCGGTTTCATTTCTTTCATGCTGGATCTGGTTCTTGGTCTTATACTAGGAATCCTGAGCTTCCTACTCATTCGTTGGCTTTGTGGACTCTGCATCAGATTTTGCTACTTATGTCGGATGCAGCCTAATTATGATATTAGCACATCAGCCCTTATAACTTAAGTGCTCCTGCAATGCATAAAACATTTTATGTGAATAAAATGCAATTTTAATGACAGAACGTCATTTAGTGAATGGTGCCCGAGTTTGAATTTCGTCATTAACTCGCACGAAAATTAAAACTTGACTCGACGTTATTCTGATCTGGTTGGAGAATGGATCGTATATGATGCATGTACATGCTTCTAATATTAGCTAATTAATTGTATTGTAATTAAATAGGGCTAAACCGTTTCAGCACTTTACATTGATAAATAAGATCGCGATATTTATTGTAAAAGTACTATGCGTAACGGAAACATGAATTTAATTGAAATGATGAAGAGTGCTAAAGGCTTGAATTTCATTCAAGGCCCGTGAATAGAATGAAGATAAAGTGAGCTAGGTTAACGTTTTGGTGATACCATAGTTACAAGATCGGGATATTGCGTGGCATCCCAGTAATCTTGCACGTATAGAACGGTCTCCTTAGGCTTGGAACGACCGAGATAAGTGTCCAAAGCATCGTTAAGATCTTCAGATGAATTGTCTGAGGAACTTGACTGGAACGGAACCGCAGCAGAGCGGATGGCAGAGGTAGACGGCTTGGAGGAGTTAGAGGTCTCTCCAAGACCAACGTCAGGAGAAAATTTCTGTGTTTGGCGGGTGGAGGTGACACTGGAGCTCTGAAGTCGCCTAATGCTTTGCTGATTTCCCCGGCGTAGATGAGCAATCTAGATGTCAGAGAAGACTCTATTACGCTGTGGATAATGGACTTGGTAGTATGCTGTTAAAAACTAAAACGAATATGTTAAATACTGTAAATTCAATCGAGATAAAGGAAGCTAAATGAAAGTAAGTCAAAAAAGTGATGGTACCTAAGATGATGTTGATGTAGCGGGATGGAAGGACTTTACCTCCCCCCCCCACCGTGAGCCTTGGCCTTGCCTGCTGACATGAAATGATTTCCTATGAGTACAACATCGCCCTTCAAGAACTCAAAGAGGAGAGTATTCACAACCCCAGATACGGTATCAGTCTCCGAAAGTCTGCTAGCAAACGCCTGAGTCACCATGTATGTGTACTCGTCTGGTTGACCTGCACAACTTTATCTTCGACAGCGGGAGAGTGAAGACCATCCTCATCGGAGATCCTCTCAAATGATCGCGCTTGTTGGAGTTGAGGAAGGCTGTCAGTAACAGTGCTTTTGCAGCTGTGACAAACATGAAATAGACGTAAACCACTGAGGATGATGGATCATAGCATTAAATGGAAACAAAACTGAAATCACGATAACATGAAAATTACCTCTGGTGAAGTACTCCGGACTTGAGAGGTACTGGAGATCGTCCTTCAAAGCCGCTGAACAATCACCGTTGTTCAGGTTGACGACTTTCTCCATGAGAGCATCATATTTGACTGATAGTTCTTGCAAATGTGGAGCAATAATGTTGTTAATAAGAGAAACAACACCAGGATAGTTCACCAGTCTAACCTGGTTTTTCTTTTTATCAGGAGGTGGTACGGGTATTGCCTACGGAGAAGCATTAATGGAAGAAGTTAAATTTTCTGGAATGAAATCGTGATTGTGAAACAGCAAATTGCACCTTCGGTAAAGTTTGAATAGAAATTGCTTACGAGACAAAATGGTAAAATCACTCACCACAACTTGCACTCATACGTGTACCACCCATGGTTTTCACTAATACAATCAATAAATGGGGCTTTACTGTGAAGTTCTACTATAACCACGATAGATGAGTCCAACAATGAAGAACAGAACTCTTTAAAACGTAGAAAATCACGTAGTAAATTTACTACAGCTCGACAAATGCACGGAAAATGTCAAGCGATCAGCATAGAAGCACTTTTGAGTCGAAACTTAAAATTGGTTTAATCGCGACAAAATTAGACACGGTAATCAAAAAAACTATTCTAATTTGCTTTTCATACAACTATTCAAGCGAAAGACGGGGAGATAACTGCTGGGCCTGTAGCAAAAATGAAGGAAAATAATGAGACCGACAGAAAAGATACACTCGCTATGACTACCTGCGGTTAAATGAGAGGAACATGGCTGCCTAAGTTTGAAGGAGGAGCAGGAGGAGGATCGAGTCATGTGATCAACTGTATGAAACAGTGCGTATACGGTGTACGATGAAGGTCATTCACCCTTTGAAACTTACTATGGCAATAGTGTGCGAAAAAGTCAATGTTGACTTTTGCAATTACAAAATTACTTTATTTAACTGGTGAAGGTTCATTAAGTTAAACAAGTCGCAGATTACTCATTGTGTAAATCAATGGTTTTAAACAAAGATATGAAATAATTGTGTCGCTTTTTTATGTGACCTAAAGTTGTCATCAGTTCCGACGGTAATGCCGCTGCTTTTTCCTGTAGCTTCTGTACCCTTGAAAGTGCATCTAAGGATATTTCAATCTGTAAAGAATGTACTTAGTGCCGTGTACGACGACTGTGTCATTGTTTACAACTTCAATCTCTGATATCACGATAGCATCCCCAGAAGAGAGCATAAAGCAGGAGGACGAGTTTCTTCTTGTGGATTTTTGAGTTGCGGAAGCAACATCGGTGAGCTTTTTCGACTTACTAAAAATTTGCAGTTTGTCGAACAAAGTTCTACCATTGGCTGCAGATAATCGTCCGGATAACAAGTACTTAAAATCTTTGATTAATCTTGATTGACTTAAGATCTTTGTACAATTGTTTGAAGTTCAGTCAAAAATTCGCAGATTACTAAAAGTATCGTGATAGACGTACCAGTTAGACAGGAATGGGAGACTGTGCTGAAATTGTAGTACCAGTTTCAGGTACGATAGTAGGTTGCACCTCATCTACAGTGCAGTAAATTGTGCTGGTAACACCGTGAGACGAAGATAACGTTTCAACATCTGTTTCCATTTGGAGCGCAGCTGTTCCGGTTTGGAAGGAAGGGTCAAAGACCGGCTGTCAAAAATCTGCTTCTCTTCTCCATTTGCAGCACTAACCTCCCTATTGGCGAATTCATCAGATTCTTGATCGTGATCAGCGTCGTTTTCGGGAGGAAGAATAGTCAAAAGGCGTTTGGGGTTGAAGTGATTTTTTAGAAGTTATTTGATAAATCAGTCATAAGCTAATATGTAGTTTTTTTAGTGAACTAGATGAACCTGAGAACAGAACCCTTTATGCAGTATTTGTTCGGCATGATAACGGGTTTATGTTATCACGATGACACTTTGCACCAGAGTTGAATGATTACTAATAGGAAGGGCGCGAGATCATGCTTGACCGTTATTTTTTTACTCAATGATTGGTGAAGATGCATGGTACTTGCTTGACAAAACTCATCTATACGGAGCTGTTTTTGCAGATCCAACTTGCATATCGTGATTATTAAAGAGACGAAGGAAGCGGCAAGTGCTAAACTAAAACATTCGATGTCCCTGAAAAACGGGTATCATTGTCTAAAATTCAATATGAGCAAATATCAATTTACGGAGAGGAGGTGAGAACCATATCGTGATTTGCAAGGGCAAAATACTGGGACTGTCAAAAATGAAATATTTCTAATTTAGTGTGCAGGTGATACCAAAACGGTTTTTGCTGAGGCGGCTGGTGCTAGCCCGGAACTACCGAAGGCAAACCTGATTCAAGCATCTGCGGTTGACCAGGACAGTGTTAGTTTGATTGCCACTTACAGCAATAAGGGAGATGAAGTGTATGTGGATGGGACTGATTCTGATGCAACCCAATTTTCACCAATTTCCATAGAAGGTGTAGATGTAATTCGTGGTTCTGACTATACTTTAAAACAACATGAAGATCGCGATTTACAATAAGTCTCGAAAATCGGAGACATTTCTTACTACAGCCAGTTACGGAGTCGGGCACCGTACTTACACGGAATTGAAGTTGAGGGAAACTTCCACCTGTTCACCATTAAATGTGTTGCAAATACATTCATCTCTATGACTGACTATTTTTTCGGTGCTGTGTTTTCCAGCGTGTAAGCGATTACAGCACCCATTGCAGCCAGACGATGACGCAGACTCTAAGTGTCAGATTTACAATGGCTATGAAATTTTGAACGATCGCGATGGAAATACAAAGGAAAACAACGTGAAATTCCCCGATTATGCATGTAATTATCTACCGACTTTCTAACACAAGAAGTTTATATGGCTAATCGTGATTTATAATTTTCGGCGTACCTCACAAAACAGGTAACGAAATGATCGACTTCTTGGCAGCTAACGTGACCCACAAAATACGGTTTTACAATGATCTTTCCTGCTGGTCTAAAGCAATAGAAGCTCGTATACGAGTTGGTGTACAGTTTCAAGAAAAAGTAAGAATCTTGATACTAATGCTAATAAGAAAGAACCATTTTCAATCACGATACATCATAATAAATCTTTTGTTATTTATTCCATTAGTTTGTTACAAATTGATCCACTGCGTGTTTAAAGTTCCGAAGGCACTTCCCTTGTTGCAAGGGATTCGGTTGTGGAGGACTTTTCCGCCGTAGAACCTATAGTTCACATGAGTGATAGTGGACACCTGCACTCGGGTACTGCCTGATCAAAGATGCTTTGATCAGGGAATGACTCATCTCTGACATGCGGAATAGACTCCACTATTGCTATTTCGTTAGCAGTGCCGGTGTGACACGAAAATAAAACTGCAGTTTATGGATATACAGATTTGAAATGCATATTACTCACTCATGTACTCACTCGATTCTATTTGTCTGCGGCATGTAAGGGTACGTAAAGCTAACATTCAGCATGGTACGACACATGGTCACATCTTCAGCTGATGCAAGCACGGCCATGCACCAAGACTTGCTCGCGGGCTTCCGGGAAAGGCTTGAAATCTGGCACATTACTCCTCAGCAATCGCTCGTACAAGGCCCATACGTGCAAAAGATTCTCGAATTTGGCCATAGGTGCACTTTCCTGCAAAATTATGAGCGCAACATGTAAATAAATACACCTACAAAATCGTGATAGAAAATTTAAGCTTAAAGTCAAGGATGACTACCTTGTAGAGCTGATACAAACATTCCTTTTTATTTACAAGCCGCTTTTGTTCGGTGGGCACCAGTGTTACGCCACAGTTGTGATCTTCAATAACGATTTTCGACTCTTCATTAACACGATCTTCTACTGGTTCATCTGTGGTGGATCTGCGTTGAATGTTTACATTCTGTAGCTCTTCAATCGCTCCCCAAGCCGTCTCCACGACCTTCACCTCTGCATTCCAAGCTTCCTTAGGGTTCATGCCACCACCTTGAGCCAGTTTTAACCACTGCTGCTCCAAATTCATTTTCAGCAACTGAAATGGTACAAGATCAAAGGAATGATAATCGCGATTTAAATACATAGGGATAGTCTAGGGATACATAGGGATAGCCTCGTTACTTCCAGCTGTGATGCACAATCTGCCTCGAGTTCTTCTTTCCTTGTGGTACCGAACCAAGTGGTAAGCAAGGGGAGCAGCAGTAGTAATTTTCCCAGTTCTTGGTGGCCCTTTTACCAGGCACATGCTTTTACGCAAGCATGTTCGATTCAACTCCAGCTGGAACCAAAGTTTCTCATTAATACTCCAATCACTATAAACTTAAATTGGTCTTGCTCATTGTTGTTTTAAACTACGTTGAAAATGCTTCGATACCTGTCTATAGTTCAGAGTGGGAAGGCCAGGTACTTTCAGGCTCATTTCATCTGATATATCGTGATACTCAAACTCTTCGTAGTTCAGGACTTTAGCCCCAAGGACTACAGCAGCAAAAGGCTGTGGACAGTCTCGTTGCACTTCAACCCATCGGTTTACAGCTAGAAATTTTGCCCGATAAGCTGCGAAGTTGTATCTCTCTTCCAAAATAAAAAACAAGTCACGATTGTAGTCTATCCCATACCTCCTGTCATTGTCCTTCGTGATTCTTATCTCCAGCCATGGATTCCCAATCGTTGGAGGTTATACAACTTCACCTTCCATTCCCAACGCTCTGTTTTTCTTAGTGTCTTTGTAGTGAATCCACAGTGGGAATCCTCGTTTCAACTTTTCGGAGCTTCTGAAACACCCTTTGTGGTTGCTCAAAATCACTCTTGCTTTGTTTTTATCCAGGCGACTCCACTAAATCTTCACTCTTTTAACCATTTCTTACTTCAGCTGCGTCAACTCCACTTTCATTTCCATTTCCAGGAACCTCACTGATTGTAAGTAGAAGGATTCCATGCTCAGGCAATCCTCATCCACTTCCTCTGAATCATCATCATCGCTCACTACTATCTCCATAGGTTCATCATTCCATAATGCCATTGCAGCAGGCTTGATCGCGCTGAAAAGATACATAATATTTAAATCGTGATAATAAGAAGTTCTTTCAGTCGTAGTGGTGATAACGGTAAGTTATTACTGTTTCGTACTACAAATCTCACCTTGAGCTGCCTTCAGTTTCACCTTCCTCAGGTTTCCGCTGTTGGGCCATTGCTTTAGCATCCTTACTGCAGCAGGGCGTCTCCTCCTTCACCTCAGCATAAACATTCACGATCTACAAGATTCAGTTTTGACCACTCAAAACCAGACTTAAATAATTCAATCGCAACTTTTTTTACTGACGATGCATTATTCTCCGTCCCCTTGTGCTTAGCTTCACAAAATTCCTCCATTATTTCAAGATTCAACTCGCCTTTCTTCTATCGAAAGTTACGACCTGTACGTAATCCAAATATTACGCACTATTACAGTACTAACGTTACTTTATAAATCTTGATGATAAAATGTCATCAAATCTTGATGCTTTGCTCCGTCATAGCCTTAATTCAATGCCTTACTCGCGATATCATTAACTATAATAGCTTACATTAACTGCGTTATAAGTTACAAGTTCAACCTGTACTGTTTAACCTCTTTCCTTTAGACGCATCAGTCACGCTTAATTCCTACCAACGCACTGAATCTCTTCAGCCTATTGAAACATTCTTTCTGCATTAAACGCTATGTGCTTTACAGTTTAACTCATTGACCTCCGGTTCACATGCCCCGGAATGCACTATGAGGCTCTTCATACCGACGCATCTGGATTACCAGTTACCGGCAGGCTTCAAATGTCATACATTTTGAATCCTCCTTTATCATGCACCTCAATACTCTGGATTATAATGCTCGTAACGACTAACATGTACGAAAATTTTCTTTTTGCAAGTTTATGCATCCAGGTGCACCGGCCTACCCGTTTTTCGGACCATCAGACATCCTCATGGATGATAATGCCCCTGATTTCTGTGCCTCAGCGGCTCAGGAATCGCCGAGCATCAAATACAATACACCACACTGGAGAAAACGCCAAGCGGGGTACAACAAAATCGACGAAAAACTACGAGAAAAGAATCTACTTATTGTTGGACTGGAAGAAGATGCACAGGAAACCCGTGATACTCCAGAGAAAAGAAGGCATCATGGCCAAAGATCTACAAGTACATGTCCGGAAGTAAACTGCTAACAGAATTGGGAAACCCTTTCCAAACGGCTCAAGACCCCGACCTGTGAAAATAGTATTCCAGTCACTGTGAGACAAGATGCTAATTCAAAGTAAGAATAAATACCAAAGAAATTTCCCTACCTGCAGATTCTACATTGTCAGAGATCTTACACCTGCCGGCCAGGAGAGAGAGTTGAGGAGGACTACACTGCGACAACAACATAGTACACTACAATACGAACACTGCAAAACGACAGAAAAGATTTAGGAGACAAGCAAAAATCGGAAGACCCCGTATACATGGTCGACTTGGAGCAACCCACAACGGCAACAACTTTTAGAACGGAACAATAATACCCAGAAGGATTAATATTTTTGTTCTAAAGAAACTCGTCAAGTTTATAACATTTAACGATATTGAGAAACCTGAAAAGCGAAATGAAGCTCTAGAAATATTTTTTTATGCTATGAAAATTTACAGGAGGCTAACTATCAAAGAAGCTACGTAGATCCACCACAAGAACAAGCACCATTTTAAATCAATTTGTATACGCTCAAAGTACGAGATAAGTAAAAAAGCAACAAATGTGTTTCTCCGTCAGAGAATTTACTGACATTATTAAACTTTTAAGAACAACTTTATATGGAATACTTAAACGCCGTCAGAGCTTCGGCTATATCGGCGTAAATAAACCCACTACTACTACTTGATTGCATGGTCATCGGTGGTAATTTACACAGATAATTGACCTCTAAATGCTCTTCAAGTTGCACCGAAAGGCCTTATACTTAATGACGTTCAATTTTCGTATAGAATACAAGAATGGAAGGTTACACTCATTTCCTGAATCGTTATCAATAATAGTTCCAAAGATAGTAACCGATAATTTACAACCTTTCGCTTTTAACAAAGACGATGGTTCTATGGAACCCGAAATTCCTTCCTCCTTTTCGACTTCGAATGACGTTGCAATCACAAGATGCTGACTGCACTAAATTCAAAATCACCGTTACCAAGCAAACGGTTCTTAGAAGACAATGGTATTTTGGGCGGTGTATTGTTGTTCCTAAAATTCTCCGTACGAACTTATTGCAGCATGCTCACTATGCTCTATTCAGTAGGAATGGAGAGTACCGTGTTACCCTAAATTGTCTAAA
Organism: Sminthurides bifidus; assembly: GCA_009872375.1. Lineage (NCBI taxonomy): Eukaryota > Metazoa > Arthropoda > Collembola > Symphypleona > Sminthurididae > Sminthurides > Sminthurides bifidus. The sequence continues at coordinate 1,475 of VRMD01002532.1, read as the reverse complement.
ATTCGCTTGCTTCTGGCCTAAAATGTGTCATAAAGTTTCATATGTTAAAAATTTGTTTTGAGCTGTGAAACTTGTCAAAGTTTTAGTTACGAGACCTGATCGGGAGCCGCCCGGTTTATTGCAACCTCTACAACCACTGTTATAGCCTTGTGACATATGGGCTTTTGATATTCCCGGACCGTTATCCGTGAATGGCAATCGTAATCGATGCATACACCTGTCTATTTGTATATAACTTTATCGGGGAGTCTCTCAGGGTGTAAAAGCGGAACTTGTTTCACTATCCTCATCAGATGCACTTTTGCAGCCGCCGAAGGAACATCTGACCTACTCTTCTACTAGCTATGAACTCTCAGGCTCGTTTTAAATGTCACCAAGACTCTTTGATAAACCTTCCAAGTCACAACTACGTGATAAGTCTCACCGTTCGCAGCTAAAAGCCAAAGTAATGGAGAGCCCACCTAGAGATCCACTCAATCCTACCATCGCTTCATCAAATACTTCAAGTGTGCAGTTGGATGCTCATCCTGTCTCTGAGGCAGAATCTTTTAGCTTCTCAGACAACAGCTCATAAAAAGCAGCAGTTTTTAACCTTTCCGGCAGAGAAAGCCGGGCACCGACAAGATACTCACAATGATCATTCGTCTCTTGTCGCTTGCTCTCACCTCTTCGGCTGAACAAGTTACTGTTGAATCTGGAATCCCTTCCGTCCCATGTAATATATTGTTTCACGGGCGAACTACACCTTTGATATTTGAATTCGCCATCAACCCTTCCGTTGGAGACCAAGTTACCACGGCCAAAAAGCAAATAGTTTACGATACCCACAGTAAAAATACGGGACTCTGTTCTGCCTTTAACTTCGTGGTCAACGTTGTGACTGCCGCCGTAAAACAAATGGACATTATCCAAGGTGAACTTTGCCCTCTTCTCTTACACAAAAGAGAGCTAATTTCCTTGATTCCGCCTATCCTTGCCTATCCATTCCTTCCTTCTCTTCAATCCTATAACCTGAAACTACTTATTCCAAACTTTCCGTCAACATTAAAAACTCCAATTTTAACCCCGGTAAACCATGTCCTTCCGACAAGATACCTACACAAGCTACCAACGCCAAAATTACCGAAACCAAATCGGGACATAAATGTTTCAACTACGGCGAAACCATCATGTCCTTCAACATCTTCGTGAATAATGGAAAAAATAGATCAGCCGCCTTACCCGTGCACAATCAAACTGCTTGAACTATTTCATAAAATGATCAAATGGATGGACGGAAGCAAAAACGCTCTCTTCTCATTCATGCAGTACGCGCAAATCTTCCTCTTCCTGGGTTTGTCGAAGACGTCAGTGATGCGTAACGTGTCTACCGATATTCTATTATGTGGTTTCACTAAACTTACAAACAGATAATCTGAATTTCTTAAATGTTTGACTCTGTTTAGGTAATGCTGTAAACAGCTCACTACACACAG
>VRMD01002531.1:0-13028 GCA_009872375.1 Sminthurides bifidus | reverse complement strand
AATGGCTAGACTACGTGTTGCATAATTAAATCCGTGAGATTGATTTGCATGACTGTCTCGTACTGCCTGAGTAGTTCATAAAACCCGCTTGCACCACTTCTCTTTGCTTTCATTCTAACGGCAGTTCGATCCATTGAAGTTATTCCTGACTCATGTGTGACACAGATCATGAGACTAATTGACAACTTTTTTGTCATTACAGGAGGTGATGCTCAACAGCAAACGTTCAGGAAGCGACCACAGCCCCTGGAGGTGAAAATGGGAGAAACTGCAGTTCTTCAATGTGAAATCGACAATCAAGCTGGTGCGGTGCAGTGGACCAAGGACGGATACGCCCTGGGTAAGCTACGAGAGTCACTTTCATTGCGATATTAGCACAAACTGCCAAGAGCAGAAATGCAGGCACAAAAGAGTACATGACATGACTATATTGGGGCTTTGGCATCCAGCACTCATCCCTCAACTGAATCCGGGCACATAAAAAGGAATCATTCGTACAGACAAAATGTAATGTACGAAATCGTTGGACTCGCAAAACCGTTCAGAAAGCCCCTTTAACCTTTAGTTTGCATACATACCGTAGGTAATAGCCATGCTAAAAGCTGCTCTTCGGACCGCAACTGCGATTGGAGAAATTCACCACTCCATGACCAGACCGCAAGTAGGTAGGGTGAAACCACGTTCCAGGGACCATATCCCTGATTCCAGTGCAATTTAAGCTGCATAGTGTGAGTTACTGACGGGCTGCTGGGAAGGCAGAAACGTGGAAAAAATAACCTCCTATATTTCATCAAGTACCGTTATAGAATACGAAATGAAAATTTTATTCCATTCTGGATAATAATAACATGCATATGAGCCAAGTATGACTGAGAGAATGGCGATTTCTCCCTTTCGCTTCCTCCAACTTTAGGACTCCGGGTCTAGTCAGTCCGCCGGGGTGGTTGTGAATTTGCAGACAGTGGGGACGGAAACGAGTTGGTATGCGTTGAGTACTAGATAAAACCGTTTCGGTCGTCGTTACGTTACATGCTAAACTAATTAGTTGAATGTTCCCGGCGTCGCTATGCGACGGAGGCCTTTCAGATCACAGAAGCAAAGCACCACACATGCTAATAGTCCAAGCTCCAACTCCTCTAGTCTTGTTGTTCCATGCTAAGGTCTATACGGTGGCAGTGATCACTGCTACAAGTACTTTGAAAGGAATATGCACTTGAATTGAAGAGATTTGCATTCGGAGTTCGGAGCTTACCACATACAAAAAGGCTTGTAATGCACCGAATCCTCTGAAGGCCGGATTCAATGCTATACTGATAGTAGGGCTGCAGAATTCCGTGTGGAGGAGAATATGCAGTGGTATGAGCAGTTTATATTATATATATTCATAGTAGATTTGGCAATAGGAGCGATCCTCATGTTGAGGACTGACGAAAAGACCGAGTTTGGAGCGAGTCGGAAGTATATATGTGCTGGAATGAGAGCCAAATGGGCAGAATATTCATCTTTTAAAGGAAAGGGGAAATATTATTAGGGTGGGGTGGAAAATGTGCAGAAATGCAGGATTCCAGGGGAAATTAAAAAGAGAGAAGTGAAGGAAAAAGCTGGCAAACAGAGCGAAAATCGCCCAAGTTGCGGGAAAGAAAAGACACGCACGTGAATGAGGCTGGCTGCACGAGTAGCTTCCGTGCATATAGTTCTAAAGAAGAACCGAGAGCAAGAAGACATGAGGATTGTGGAAACATTAGGAAGTGAGATGAGCCGAAATCGTCTGAATATTTCATGGCGACATAATGTTGCTTAATTAGTGAATTAGCGGTTACTGTAATGCGTTCCTCATCAGAGGCAAGGGGAAAACTTACAAGTTGCCCGAAATCCAAAGCCATTACAAGGCAGAACCAGTGGTTGGTCGCCGTATCATGGAGTAATGACACTCCGTATTCTGCATTAGCTAACGGCAACAGTCAAGAAAAAACGGCTCAACGACCCAATGAACAATTACCAGCAGCGAGGGGAACCATCAGCTTTTCCGTCTCACGTTACTCCTTTCATCATACATGTAATTGCAATGTAGAATAGCGAGAACGCACCCATGGTGAGTTATTTTCGTCTACCTTGGTCAGTTCAGTTGAGTCTGGAGCGCTTTGGGACATTTCCCTAATGAAGATGCAGCCGGGGAAACTGTAAAAGGGAATACTTGGAAAAATTTACAAGGAGGAAATATTACCGAAACGGATGTCACATTAACTATTCACTGCCGTCATGTGTGGAAAAAATTAGTTAGCTCTGCCTCCTGCCTACATATGTACGTATAACTATATAGGGAAGCTGACAGCTTAAATGCATGTAAGCTCCCGAGTCCCGAGGTGCTTTGGAGCGGAAGCAGCAGGGGGGAATTTCGCAGAATCAATTTGCGACACGAGCCATTTTAAAGCTTTCAATACATTTTCTCGGAGGTGAAATCCTTCAATCCGCTTATCGGTACGGGGGAAGGTACCAGTTGAAAATTGCATGGGGTGCTTAACAGTGCATGCTTATTAGCTTCATCTGTGAAAATAGTCAGTTTTGTTTGATTGAAAGGACGGAGCCTGGTTTTGGGAAGGACAAGCGACGAGAGCTTGTGTAAACATTGAGAATATAAAGGTAATTCTCGAGGTATTTTCTGCCATGATGCCCTTAAAATAGGCTGGAAAAGAATGAGTGACTGAGAAATGAAATAAAAAAGGATTGTGATGGTAACAGCAGTGTTAAAATTTGATGTAAAAATGACAAGTCATACCGTTGCTTCAACGCTATTTGCCAGAGTTACAGATCTGTACAAGGGCAGATGAGAGGAGGGAGTGGGTGAAAGCGGTTGAAAGTAACGAGAATGGATTTAATAAGAAATGAGCAAGTTGCGCTGGATAAGATTGAAGGCTCAAGCAGAGAGGAACAAGGTATGCCTTGGCGTAGGAGAATGACGGTGAAAGAAGAAAAGGAAGAGGGAAGAAAGAAGAGAAGAAGAAGAGCAGGCTGGAGGAGGAGGAGAGAAGTGTAGTCTTGCGGGTGACTGAGCATTCCTTTTTTGAGTAAATGGATGTGAGAGAAAAACCAATCGTTTTAAGCTTGAAATATTTTTTGAAATGCATTATAATAGCGTAATATTTGTCACTCCATCGAATGGGATATAGCATGAAAAATTTAAGGGGAATGAAGCACATTTGCACTCTAAATTCAGGCGAATTACCCTCGTTGGGAAGAGCGTGAAAGAAAGTAGGAGAGAAAAGTACCATCTGTAAAGAGCTCTCGCTCCACAGGCTTTGACTCCTATGCTGGAGTGAGTGTGCACTGATACAAGTGCGGACATCCCAGATGAACAAAGCAGGCCGGCTATAGAGCCAATTGAGTTCATAGTTATAGGTGGCAATCATTGAAAATGCATGCGAGCTTTATGGATGTGGAGATGAATATGGATTTCATAGGTTTCTTCTTGTCGTGGATTCCCCGCTCGAGTGGCGGGGAATAAGAAGAATGGCGGTAGGACAGCTAAAATTGTGGGAGAAAGCAAGAAGTGGAGCAAAGGGCGAGAGAAATGTTCAACAGCCTCATGTTTGAGAACCGCAGTTGGTTCGGGAGTGCTATCCGTTTGAAATATCCTCTGGTTTGTCTCCCAGAGCTTGTATTGAGTATTGGGTTTCTTTCATGTTCATGTACTTGTGGAGCGATATACTTGTGTTTCCATGGAAGGAGAGCTGTGGAAGACGGTCGTTTTATTCGCAGGAAGAATAAAATACCCGGCTCAACCTGCATGACCCCGACAAGGTATATCTTGGGAAAGTTTTCGGCTCCGGCAACACTAAGGGCTACTTTCTTGTCCAAGTTGCCCTCATAAACTTTCCAATGGCGTTTTTTATTATACAGTTCCATTCATTTCTTCCTCATGGTTTCCTCAAAGCCTGGGTACCTATTAAGATGCTCGGATCTGCAACAAGAGGAAAGTAAAGAGGGAGGAGGGGATGAGAGAAAGTATTTTTAAGAACGCATTCTTCCCGTGAACAAGAGATATGGCGAGGCAAAGGAAGGAGGGGCGCGAAGACGGAGCGGCGAGGAAGATGCACAAAATATTCTTCACGAGATGATCCTATAGCAGTTCCTTGTCCTCCAGCCCGAGGCTGGTGGCGTCGCTCCTTCCGGTATAGTTGATGGCCTCGTATTATCGCTAAGGGATACCATCGAAAAGCTTAGTTAAATCTCCTTCCAGCAATATCTTTGACAATCCATTCAATCAAACTCCAATAACCCCGCTCACGTACTCCCACCACTTCACATTTAGTTTTCCCATACTTTCTGAGTTAAGGTCTAGGGTCATGCCCGGCTAACATGGTCGCAGTACGTAAGCTCTGTGGTGGCAGTGTAAACTTCCTGCCTGTCTATATTTCAAAGTGGTAGCTAACCCGCCGTACATCTCATTGTAGTAGTTACTGTGCACAGCCAGGGCCAAGATCTCTTCTACACGTACTACTACTTGTATGTTTATTTCAGACGGAAGTCGGTTAAAATATATGTGGACATACATAATGTTTAATCGGGGCTCAAACTGGAAGATGGAGGAGTCTCGTATCCCAGCTTGAATGTCGTGACTGGTAAAAAGAGTTCATAAAATTGACTGAGTGGATTGAGAGCAAAGATGAATTCCAGTCTACGTTACGTCTCTTTTGATTGGAAATCCTTGCCGATTGCCTGCGAGTAATTGCAGTATGAATTCCTTCGAGATTGTTTTGCGGAAGCGATCAAGGGAAGTTGTCCTTTTACACGGAGGTGGTGGGCACAGCAAGTTGTTGGGATTCTTAGGATTTCCGTTCCGCTTCGCTCCAGTGCTTTTCCGAGGGGAAGATGAGAAATATTTTTGCCATTTTTCAGCTTCAGTGTAACTTAAAAAGGATCAAGTCCCGGCCAGCATAAACAAGACTGGCGGAAGCAGATTTGCGGGACTTGGAATTGAAATACTGACGTATTAAGGGAAGGTTCAAGAGATAGAGATGCCGGATGCTGTGCGAAATATATGTGAAAATCTTCCTTGTGTAACCACAAGAAAGTATCTAAAGTTTAAGTAGGAATGCCAATCCGAAAAATAACAGAATGCCATGAGGATTCCTGGGAAGAGAGAGAGAGAGAGAAGAGCTAAAAAGAAAAAGAGGGAGAGAGAGAGTGAATTCAACTTTGCTTTCATTTGGAAAGTAATTGTAAATCTGGTATGTGAGGAAAGTGTGTAGCGGTTCAAGTGGCAGTCGTAATGTAATAAAAGAAATAGTCCGCAACCATGCCTATTTCTCTCTTCCTTTGGTGGCCCAAAAATCAGCGGGAAGAAATATTTTCAAAATGTAATTGATGTTCCTGCAACAAGAGCACAGAGCAAAGAGGCGAAATGGATGGATATTCGGGTTTTGCACAGAGAAAACTTGTACGAAACTGAGTTTCCTTATCCATGTCTTTGACTTGAAGTGCTTAAACATGTTCGTGTTCCTTGTGAAGATTGTTAAAAATGCGTTTGATTCTCGAACATCACATACCCAAACTCAAACACACAAACAAACACACATATAGTCTCTTTTACGGCTTGAATGCTGAACATTTTAGTCCAACCTCCCCGCAGAAAATAACTTCTACGAATCACAGTATTTTCAGGGCTACTGTCGTTTAACTCATTCCTAGTACGTAAAATATGTAATGCCTATATGCGAATAAAAAAACTAGTGAATGCTGACAGTCAGATAATATACAGCGCATATAGCTTGTAAAGATTTTATTATTAAATTGTATAGGACGTTTCGTATTATATTGGAAAGTGAGCTGGTTCGTACTATAGCATGTCAATTGGGTGTGAGGGGTTTTTGGAGGCTGGCGAAATTTAAATATTCGAAAATTGTGGAATTTTTGCAAAGCGGTATCAAGAGAACTTTTATCAGAGGCACGCACAGCAAGGGTGATTGACAGTAGGCTGGGATCCAGGGCTAAAATGAATTATAAGTAAGAATGAGAAAGTGGCATTTTCAGTGTGAAGCGATAAAAAAGACAGAATGAAGAGCGAATGTGATAACACTTGAAGATAAACATTTCAATGTGGAGCATTTATTGTCCGAGATCATAAGAAACAGGAGCCTTTTGTGAAGCGGAGCTCCTCTTGTTGCTTTCATGTCATGCTCGTTTGTGAAAGAGGCGCGTTGAATCGCGAGATCGTGCGCGTCACACGGGTCGTGATAGCATGTGGAGAAAGTGGCGAGAAAACGGGAGTCTAACTAAGCTTTACTTGGCTCTTGTGGCACATTTAATGCTCTGATACAGCCAAGTAAGTGGTACAAAATAAAGAGTCGAATTGGAAAACATTTTATTGCGCCATTCCTGCTCTTACAGTCACGTAGTATATGGAGGGAACCTACACACCCGGACCAGGGAAAAACAAAGACCATTCCATCTTAACTTTCTGGCTCCCATACAGACGGATAGAATGGGAAACGTGAGAGGACAGAGAAGAATTTATAACTGCTACAGCTGGAACTGTAATGAAAAGTGTGTTTGTTTCGATGACCAGATGAGTAGGGAGTTATTTTCTGTTCAATGGTCATCTGGATTCGCGTCCCCGTACAATTTTTTCACTATAAGGTTTTCCTTCTTGGAGAGTAAAACAACAGCCGGGGGGTATGGCACTGGTGTGGCCACAACATGTGTACTCATGGTTTGAGCACAGAGCACTCTTTTGGCGCCTTTCTCCGCTCGTTCGTGTCACAGGAACTGATATGCTTGCAAAGTTTAAGAGCTCATAAAAAGCTGAGGAGGGGCGGGGTTTTCGCCACATCGTAAAACATGGTCATGAATTATCCATTCGTGCAATCTATTCTGAAAGACGAGCTGCATTCAATCCCATCGCTCGGCCTTCATCCACCCGTTTGTCCTGACAAAGGGAATGTCAAAGCAGGAAGAGAAAGTGCTGGTAACAGCTCAGCACTGCTGCAGTACTGAAAGACAAACAATAACTGTACATGAGTTGACCGCAAAAGTTGACTGATCTGCGGTAGCGGCTGCCATTTCGTTTTACTTTCATCTCGACTCGGTATCATCCTGCTAATTGGCTAAAGTCGGCCTAAAATCGTGGCTATTTCAAAGGATTTCTGAGCACATTCCCCCACAGCGGAAAATACCTCGGCCAAATGGGCAATTACACTTTATGTCTACTTGTATTTCGCCGAGCAATGTCCTCCATCATGACCGGTAATCAATGCCGAGCAAACCAAATAAAGATCGGTGCCAGCCGTCATGCTCTGTTGAAGACGGTGAGAGGCTCTGACATAGCTCCTGGCGTTCATGCACTAAGTTCCTAAGAGGAAGACGCATTTCTTTTAGATTCGTCGTCATATCGTGAATCGCGAAGATGATGGCCGATTTTAGCACCATATATAAATGCTTTCAGAAAGGAATGTCATAACCATTACAAGCTATGACTTGGAACGAAGCAGGAATTAAATAGCGCGAGGACGGAGAACCTTTGGCACAGACCTGCCTTCACAATTCGGCAAAGGATTGACTTTCACCCGAGACAGTGAGTGAAAGCTTGCTGACAGAGGGGCTTTCTCGTGTTTCCAACCGCGAGAGAGAATCATGGGAGACTCATGCGAGCCAACTGTGAAGAGACGAAGTGAAATGAAAAATAGCATGTACAGCCAGAATGTGGAATTAGCGAAAACTGAAATTGAGATGGATTGGGCCAATAGATATGGACATGAGTTTGCTCTTCCTGTCATCTCTGTTTTGAGTAGCATTAAAATCACAGCTGTCTGTTTTGTAACTTGTGCCATGGTATCGCGCCGGGGTCTGGAAGCAGATACCGACGAGTCATGTGGCCTACGTTACCTTGCTGGTTAAAAGCCCATGGTAACAATCGAAAAGCAGGGGTGTTTTCTCTGACGACTGTTTAACTAGTAGTACTAGAAGTGTGCATGTTGACGAGTGCAGGAGATGGAACAAGAGAGCGTTTCCACTCCTTCAAATGGTGGTGAAAACAAAGGAATTTTCTACTTGATTGACGTTGGCGTGTTCTGCATCCGTCAGATTTAATAAAGTACTCCTCCACCGATTCTCATGCGGAGGAGAGAATGACTTTCTCAAGGATTAGAGCATGCAAGTGACTGGCAGTTGCTGCCGCAGCGCCTGTCTTCCTCTGACTCTCGTATCGACATGTGCAAACCTCTCCACGAGAGCAGGGCGATGCATGCTACCGTTACTGAACTCATGGGTACTTTTCAACATCCTCTCTTCTTTGATCCAAGGGTAACCATGGCAACGGCAACTTTCGTGTACCGTGTAACTCTTTCGCTCCTCGCAAAAAATTGCAGCATCAGTTCTCAGTACTCATGTAACAACCTTTCCTCCGCAGATGCTTTCACCTGGCAATGGTTGTTGTATCGCTGGAGTTGAAGTCCAGAACCCGCACTAAGACATCTGGATGGAAAGTTAATAGGCTGCTTTCCTCAGGAAGTTAACGGACAGCTCCTGAGACAGAACTGGGGAAATGGTGGTGACCCAAGTTACGAGCGAGTGAACTTGATGCTCTGGTTGTTTTGAAAAGGAGTTGTTTTCCTATCTCAGAAATGGCCTCCGATTAATCATTGATAGTGTTTTTCTGAAGCCAAAACTCATGGATACAAATCAAAACTTAGAGCCAGATCCAGCAGAAGCGAAACGAGTGCATGCTATGTGTTGAAAATGCGGAATGCAGTTGCAACTCCCCGAGTTCGATGGAGTTGAAGTCGTAGTAGTTTCATAAATCTCCAAAAATTACGACCGATTTCAATTGCAAACTTAGTAATAAAACACAGTCGTTGAGCTAAATTATAGCGATCACGCATGAAAGAAAATGCATTAAAAGTGTGGCAATCCCAGCTAACTTTCCTCCGCTCAAGGATGCAGTTTGATGGGAATAAAAAAATCGCATGAAAGAAAATGCATTAAAAGTGTGGCGATTCCAGCTAACTTTCCTCCGCTCAAGGATGCAGTTTGATGGGAATAAAAAAATTCTGCCGCAACTTCTAGCCATGATATAATGCAAACTCATTACAGAGCGGAGGGAATTCTACAAGGCTTTGAACCTGAAACTGGAACATGCATCAGCCCGGCCTTCAGCCAGGGGTGACGTGCCAGTTAATTGAATTTCGTGAAGCAGCATCTCAAACCAATTTTGCAACGATGAAAGACATGAGACGAAGCTGTCAGATGTTGAAGCGCATGCAATGAAATGACCTAGAGTAAATTTGCGGCTGGAACAAAAGCTTGCATGTGTAACTGCTTTGTCTTATGGCTTGCTATATGAGTGATATGATGGCAATTGTTGGTGGTACTTTATGCAAAACAGTGAGTGGATTCTCCTCGGTAAATTGATGTCTGGAGATGTTAGAACACTTAAAAGTCTAAAGTTAGAAACAAAAAACAAGGCAAGAGTTTGTAGAAAAGTGTGTAGTTTGAACAAGTTGGGAGATTTTCCCCAAATGTGGATACAATCCGACTACCAACTAAGAAGCCAGCTAACAAGATAAGAGTCAGGAAGTCAGCGTTGTCGAGGGATAAGAAAAAAGAAGCATTGAAAAGTTTTTGAAGGATTTTTGCGGATTTTGAAAAGATTTATTGCCTCGTGTGACCGTAAACTAGGAAGCAAGGAGCGGGTGTTCGGGGAGGGGGGCCACAGATCGAGGTACAAGTGCAGAACAAGGAGAGAACGAAGCAAAACTTTGTTTGAGACGAGTTGAAGAAAGAAGAAGAGCAAGTAAAGGGAAGAGAGAGGAGGTCGAAGAAGGCTTCGTCATAGAAAAACAGAGCATGAATAGGAGATAGTTGAGACTTATCTTGATCTCTCCCTTTCGTTATAATATTGGAAGTAGTTTTGGAATCTATTATTTGCTGCGCCAAGCATAAAGCACCCCGCTCGCAGCCCAGCCTGACGAATCTTTGGCTTTGAATGAGAAAATTAGTCGTGTAAGCGCCTGAGACAGAATGGAGTCGATATTTTCCCACCAGAAGCCACGGCAGAACTGCCGCCTTTAACATATCGCAGCACAACAGCCGTACCATATCAAGTGGGCCTGGAGAAGAAAAACGTTATCCATTCAACTTCTCTCTCTCTCTCTCCTTCATCTTCTCTTTGGATGGTTGTAATAGGTTTTACTCCCATTTTTGCTGTCTTCTTCCAGCCTCTTCCTCCGTCCTCCGGAGCTATAAGCTTAGCACATTGATGTAATGGGAAGCAGAGAAGAAGGCAGAGTAGAGCACATGTGATGGAGCACGCTAGTTTATTCTGTGCTTGGAAAATTCCCAGATTACGTTTGTCGAATACACCTATAATGGCCGGGTTTTATGATTGCAAAAGTGCAGGACGTAATAAGAAGGCAGAGCAGAGCACATGTGATGGAGCACGCTAGTTTATTCTGTGCTTGGAAAATTCCCAGATTACGTTTGTCGAATACACCTATAATGGCCGGGTTTTATGATTGCAAAAGTGCAGGACGTAAAGCTGTTACGATTGCGTCCTGTCCCAGGGAAGGAGTTTTATCGCTACTGCCGTGTCAGCTCGCAGGATTTATAAATGGACAAGTTAACCACACTTTTATTGATGCGGCAAAATTATATTTCGTGAATTTTACGGGTTGCTCATAATACTAAAAATTTGATGGAACAAATCAGTTAATTTTCAAGGCTACTAACGAGTTTCTCTCCTCCCTCGCCGCCCGGCATCTTTTCTCCCTACGTAATCAGTTTTCTCTCCTCTCGTAATCCAAGTCTGTGTACACCAAGTGAAGCGTGAAGCCTCCTGGACTCGCGTGGTTGAAGAAAACAACGGATTTCTCAGACATTACCCCAAGCAACGGGCTGAGCCAGTTCGGCAAGGGAAAGAAGACAATACGGAATGAATGGCAACATTAGCGGGAATCAAATTAGACTGACTTAATTGAGAATGTGTACAAGAAGTAGCCTGTTTGAGCGCATCTTTCTCTCTGGAATCATTACTCAAGTTTGAGCAACATTCAAAGTTGGCCCTGGTTCCATTACGGCGGAAGAACATGTGCCGTGGAGGCATGACTGAGTGAGGATATGGAAATGGGTCCATGTGTGGAATAGTCCCTGGAGCTGGAGAAAGCAGCCTTGGGATCCGACCGGAGCAGAGAAAGTGGAGGGAGAACGTAAAGACGGGGGAAGAGGAAGAAAGCAGTAGGGCATTTCCCAAATGAATACGTACTTTGTAGTACCCATGGTAGTTGTACCCATGGCTGTGGTGGGCAAAAGTTGGGAAAATTAGCAGAGTTGTGTGTGAATCCCGTCCTAGTTTCCAAAGCGATGACTCTCCTATCTCTCCCTCTCGCCAACTAAGTTTCAGGTGTTGGCAATACAGACATTAACGTGTGGCTCCATGTCGACCCGTCGCCTCCTTTTAACGTATTGCCCCACGTCCGAGAGGAAGCTATTGCTCAGCCAGTGAAATCAAAGAAACGGACGCACCACATCACTATCGGCTTTAAGATGCTGTCCTTGCGGAACCGGCGTTGCACTCTAGCCCAGTTTCTTCCCAGGCGGAAGAACTGGGCCCTCACCGCTCAATCGGACAGGGAGGGGTGTAAACCAGCTCTGACTTGGGCTCTGTGTCTCCGTCATATATTTAAACTTCTTTCTAAAAGGAGAACTGCTTTCAATGCTGCCTCTCCAGCCAATTGATTAAGAGTGGAGAGAGAGAGAGAGAGAGAGTTTGAGAAAGAGAGAGAGAGTCGGTCTTCCCGGAACACGTATGGAGATTGAAAAGTAGGAGGAAGAGAAGCCAAGGAGAGCGTCCTGAACCACACATACTTACTTGAGTTGGCCATACATGGTTCATGTTTTGCAGGGAACAAAGGCGAAATCCAAACATGTACTTGGGTTATCCAATTTCGTAAATCTGGAAGATGTGACGCTACAAGTTTACTTCTACGAAGAACATAACTTGATTACAAGAATACTTTGGTAAAGTGAGCGAAAATGTTTGTAATTAAAAAACATGTGTGAAAGACTGCTGCAGTCTCCCAGCAACCAAGATATATGGCACCGCATGTACGTCCATTTCCCGTCGCGTCTCCCGTCTCTCCACCCCTGATTCCCTCCAGGGTGCTGCAGGCTGTAGCAAAGTGGCTGGACCGAGGTGCTGATTTAGCTACTTCTTCTCTGAGCCTGTTTACTTTAGCGTGTGCCAAAGATGGCAAAAACATTTTTTTGCTCCTTTCAGTTTTCCACTTGATTTAATGGGATAAGAGAAGAAGGAATCGCAATTAAAACAGCATTAACACAAAAGTTTAAGCATCCGTATGAGCCGATAGCGTGGCAATATCTGCAGGACGGCAAATCAAGCATCAGCTTCGATATTGCTTTTCTCGGGTCATGTTTGACGTCATCTCATTTTCGAACGGGTGGAAGGACATTTTGCAAACTTGGCATTTGCGAATAAAAACACATGCCAACTGCTCCATTCCCAGCAAGTAGTATGTACGCTGGAGCGACATCTCATATTTTTTCATAAGTTCGTTTGATCGCATGGATGCAATTTACTTTCAGGAGGGTGGGACAGGTTGCACCACACTTTATAAACTTACTTAACCTAATGTCAGCCACGGCCGAGTAAAATCAACGAATGCTGAAACTTGGAAATCATCATGGTTTCATGACGGGATACATGCATACGCTAAAGCTTGGTTGAGACTAGTGCTTGAAGGTAAATTAACTACGAGTTGTGTTTCTGTGGAGATTAGCTGACTGCCGTGTTGGTGAAAGGTTTTAAGAGGGTTAAGGAACACTTTTGGCTTGTAGTAATACGCTGATTTTGAAACTCATCTCTTTTGCTTTCGCTACGTTAGGCAGCATGATGGTCCCAAATGCTGGGTGGTGTTGCTTGTCGGGCTTTCCCAGCAACTGTTTTATATGCCATTCAACCAACATGTTGCTGTATTATTACTCCCTCAACTCACTTTGGGACAGGCAGTCATGGAGGG
>VRMD01002530.1:0-13029 GCA_009872375.1 Sminthurides bifidus | reverse complement strand
ACATCTGAAAGAAAAAATAGCGATGAATCCGCCTCGGAATTCTTAGTCATTTTGCTGATTGTATAGCTGCTGAATCCTGAACTCGGATTTTTGTCAGATTCTTGCCGTTTCTTTTCTCGCCCCTTTTTGCTCCTGTACCTCTGCTTTTCCTGCTCCATTAATTCCTTGAGCAAGGTCGATCATTCTAATTTGTAACCGCAAAGCCGATCAATGCACGGTGCTTCAAAATCCTTGACTTTTCCCGTCTACAACTAATTAGTGCCTAAATTTTTTCGCACAGAAGCGCCTCACTGCTTAAGCTCGACAGATTACTCTGGCAAGAGGCACTTCTAACTGCGTCGTTCAATCTGTGCTGATATTACTTGAAACAAACGTTGCTGCCAGGCAAGAATGCAACTTGAGCATCACATGGTTACAACGATACTTTAGTATCGTTTCTGCCAAAAAGTTTTTCACTTCCCTTCCTTCCGGACGACGTGTACTTATAATGATATCTGCTAAGGATGAACGTCGAGATTAGGGCACTGATTTCCGGCAAACCAATGCCAATGAACTAGTCATGCAAACTTCCAGTCGATATCATCTGATTTACCAAGTACGAGTCTCTCATTATTTTCAAAAAATTTAGTCTGTCATCCTCCTAATTACATTGCCATGGCTAGGAGATTATGAGGAAGGACGATAACACGTTTTACAGTTATTTTTTTGCGTATTCTGAGCTTTGAAAGCTGCAAATAAACTTCTCGAGCTGCTCAGCTACAAACTTGCAGGATCATCACAACTTACACTTCAAATATCAATTACAAATGACACAAAATGATTATCCGTGCGAGTACTTGACAAGTATTTCAATTCTTACTTAATTTGTCCATGCTGTTTGCGCTTGTGGGCAGTGGCTAGTAGCATTGACATGTCAGATGTTTCGACCAATCCCTACCATTTTCCCTCATCGCAAAGTCCTTCAATGACTCACAAACGCAGCGCAGCATAGACAGACAACGTTTTCTTACATTGAAATCTGAATCTGACCCAGCTCAATGATTTTACATGGATGCGTCTTCATCAGAACTGACAATCATCATAGCAGAATCTCTCAAGAGGTTGAACGAGAGCAAGATTTTCATTTTTCTTCATTAATATGCCAATTTTCCGAAGATATTTTCCACACATAAACGTGAGAGAGTGTTGTAGGATTAAAACATGCAAAAAGCTCGCCAAATCCTCTGCCAAAGTGAATGCACTATAAGTGCTAATGCCTTGCGCATACTGAGTGCAAGGATGTGTGCATGTGAAAATAATGATTTTATTTGTTGCATCCAGTTGATAAGTTTCACCGTTGCAACAGGGGCCAGATTTACGGTTACGTGCGGCCGTACCGCAATGCTAAGTGCAAATGCTCCATCTTGTTAGCGCCTTTTAGCTTGAACAAAGACCATTACTGTGCGAAAATTGCATGCTAAGTAACTGCATACACAGAATATATTGATTAACATAATTAGGTTTTAAGTTTTTTGTCGTCTCTTGCTAAATTACTACCATCACCTAATGCTGGAAGTTGCTCTGATGGTGACGAGACACGTATTGAGTAAGGTCTGATGATGATTGGAAGAAGACAATGTAAATATGCTGTGCCCCTGCAACCTGTGCTGTGACGTGCGACTAACTGAAGAACTTACATGTTTGTTACAAATTCTATTTAAAACGTCGTTAGCAAGTTAATTAGTATGATTGACTTCAGACTAAGACGGAGACTTATTGCATCAAATAGCTGCTTCCAGGTTTTCTGACCCCTAGGTTATTACTAAGAGGAAGAATTAAAAGCGATCGGTCATCGGTCATCTCACACCCAGGGCTGACACGTTATGTGACAGATTCAATATTGATCTCTCAGACACACAAGCTAGTAAAAACGCCGGCTGGTTACGCTAAATTGAAAGAAAGTACGTAACCGCAAATGCGCAATCTCGCAAGTTTACCTCATACTCATAACCCGGCAATAAAACCAGTATTCGCCATGCAACTCGTTTACATGAGAAACGCCTGCAGAAACGCATTTAGTTTTATGAGTTCAATACTACAGCATTCCGATCTGCAACCTTGTTTTCCTTGCAAGGTTGCCCGTCTTTGAACGAGCTCGGCCCTTTTGATTTGCATTCCTCTCTTCGTCATGGACCATATCTCGCTAAAACCTCTGATTCTGACTGAGTTCGCTTAAGCGTTAAGCCTTTCTTTGCCAATTCATTTCAAATGCCGATTATGCATTTTGCGGCTGAAGAAGGCGGCCGAAGGCTTCGCCTTCGTTAATGGGTAAAATAAATCTTGAGGTTGGCAAATACTTGATGGTTCAGTCTTTAACCGCTACCCCAAGACGTAAACACGTCTAGTCGTCGTCAAGAGGTAAAATTCCCGATCGCAAAAAGCGGCCTACAGATTTCAATGAACCGTGTTCCAAGAAATCCTATTACTTCAAAGCAATCTACATTCTTGTGGCTGCCATTCCTAATTCTGCCTACTACCTCAACTGGAACTGAGGTTTCAGTTCTGATTTTTGGATCATGCATACACATTATTGTCTTTAAGCGACACTGGATAGAATCGACCGTGAATGACAGGCCACAAGTCTGGAATAACTAACACAAGCTACAAAACCCTACCTCATATCTAATAGAAAGGCTTCGAACCACATAGATCTGCTGATCTGCTCCCGCCAGAGCTGAACTCAAGGCTAATCGTTCTGAATGAGATCATCTATTATGGCACTAGAATTTTAGTCCCCACTTGCTAACACAGATTAATTGATTGTATGAGCACAAATCCAGGAAGGATGTGGAATTATTGGCACAAGCCATTCATTCTCACTGCGGAGTATTTAATAAACATCTTGTAATCAAAAAGTAGTGGTAGGCATGTAAGTTGCATTCGCCATTTTAAAAACAATCAAATGCAATACAGTTGCTGAAGCTATTCTTAATGCTGAGGTTTGGTTCTTACCTTACTCTTACTACCCTTTACAATAGTAAGCGGCTCAACCCACTGTATTTTTAAATGGTAGACGACAGAAATGCTGTTCGCACATTTTGAACTAGTACATATTACAAATTGTTGTACTAAAAATCATGACAGTCTTCCAATTTCGGTAGATTGAAATCACGTGTACATTGAAGGTAACACGTGACTGTTTAACAATCTAGCATAACAAAAGTACATCTGCTCACTAACTTTAAATGCGAAGGAAGGCAGTTAATTCAAAGTATCACAGACTTGGACTGTTAACTAGACTCTATCGGACCCATCTCCCTGTCTACCTACACGCTCAACGAGGTTAAGTACCGCATCTAAAATAACCCAGGATTGCGATGTAATGGTCAATCTACAGCCATGGCAATATTTTGAGCAATCTATATTGCTATAATTTGAAGCGCTGAGGGTTCAGATCAATGACACCTTTCATTCGCTGATTCCTTCGCCGCTGCTTGTTCTTGGCCTTTCTAGCTTTGCTACTAATGTTTTCATCCTCACTGGACACGGAATCTTCGTCTGTGAATTTATGTTCCGATCTCTGAGCCAAGTATCGAAGGCCGTACTTTTCGTTCGCATTAAACTCTAATCCCCACAAAAATCTAGTTGCAATTGTTAAATCAAAGTTGCTGAAGAACCACTGTGCGAAAGACGCTATACTTCTCGTTGGTATATCCAACGTTATAGTCCGAGCACTCAAAATTAAATCTCCTGTTAGTAACACTGTGCTTCTAAAAATTCGCAATGGAGAATCCAGCATCCTGAGTTCCTTGTCATCGTACTCCATAAACTTGCATGCATCAAGAATGCGCTCATCGTTTGAATCCTCAGGATTGAAGTAGGAATCTTGCACATGCTCGTAAGGCCCGCTAGGATTTACAAATTTTCCAGTGGAAGTAACAACTTGGAAAGCGGACCAGCGACTCTCGAAGTATTGCAGTATTTCTTTGCATCGATCTGCTATTAGCGCATTTTTCATCAAAACTTCCTTTGCTTCTGGATTATTTGCAGATCCATAAACCTTTTTCTGCTTGTTGGTCAGTCCACCTCGGCTTAACCCTCGCAATTCCAAGATTACTGCCAAAACAAATTTTTGATAAAATGTCATTACCATTGGAGTGGAGCAAGTCGGAGCGGGAAAGAAATTAAAATAACCAAATAACCAGCCCAACAGAAAGCACTGCATATTTCTGCACACTGCCGTGCATTTTGTATCTCTTAGCATGAACTTAATAGCCCAAATCATATAGCATGTCGTGCATTTGAATTGAAGCTAAGCGATTTGACACCAATGGTGTTGAAACAACTGTCTTGGATGGTGACAGAATCCGTTTTTGTGATTGAAATTGAATATTGGTTGGACCTACATGCATGAACAATGTAATATCATGATAACTTACCCGATACAGGCAACAACAGGGGATAGCGGAGATAAGGCGCGAGAACATTTACCACTTCCAAGTCTTTAATGAGGCAATTCGTATCGAGAACTATGCGTTTAGGGCACACCACAAGTTCAGTTGGATAGCCATATTCTGCCAATAGTACCCAGACCTATAATCAGAAATTTAATGCAATGCATTTCATGTCACTTTGACTTCGTACCTCACGCTGATGCAGGATATTCGCAGTTAATTATTTAATGGTTATCATTAAGTTACTTCATAATTCATCATCCTCCGTCGTTTAGGTTCCTCTTTTTTGCAGTGGAGTGGTAGATTCCTCAAAATAATTCGTGCATTGTTAGAATCCGCTGGTATAGCTCGCAGATTTCGGCGCTTCCATTTTTTCGTTTGCATTTGATGCATACTTCCTAAATTTGCCTGCAGCTTCTTGATTAAAAATTGATAGTCCGTCTACAAAGTTTAAAATAAATATGATGTGGTTGCAGCATTGACCGGGACCAATCACAAATCCATGTAACTTCTAAAATGAGAGAATGCAAACGCTACTTACCTCCCGCAGACCACACACATCTTTCTTCACTTGTGACACTTTGGCAATATTTATGTACTGATTTGCTTTCCTGAAGCAACCTTTCAAATCCAGTATGTCGAATTTTCCACAAAGAAAGTCAGCTAAATCACACATTCGTACCAACCTGATATGCAAGAAAGCGAGATCCTGTAACATGTTGTACAGCAATTTAAAACGGTTGGGTCGCATAATACACAAAGTAAATTACGGCTTCAAACAATAAAATTCAGTCTTACTTGATCAGAATCAGGGGTCGTGTAGTAATTATAATGTGCGTGCGCATCATTTGAACATGCATCAAAACCGTCCAACGCAATATACTCGGGCAGTCTACCGATCTTTTCACTGTATTTATGGGTTGCGGATGTTTTGCAGCGGGGAAACAGATATGGGAATTCAAATACGAGAATTTCTGCCTGATTTACGAGGTCAACGAAGGCAGCCCATACGTCATCACTTTGATCTTCGAAATTCTCAAGCTTAGAATTCAGCAAGCGTCTGCCAACAAAACAGTACTATCAGAAACTTTTTGAACCAAAACATAAGTTTAGATAGAATGATACGATACACATACCTCACAGAAAAAATTGGACGGTTTCGCCTCTTCAATACCCATAGATTTTTANTTTGAACCAAAACATAAGTTTAGATAGAATGATACGATACACATACCTCACAGAAAAAATTGGACGGTTTCGCCTCTTCAATACCCATAGATTTTTATGGTTTCGGATCCATCCTTCCCATAACTTGTACCGGAATTAGAAATGAATTTGTAAGACAAAGTTGATTTTAAAAGTTTATACGAGAAAGTATGACCTGTTGTTGTAACTCCACCAGAGTCTAACTTTTGGGGCGTTATCGAGCATCTCTAAAATGTATAAAATGTTCACAATGGTAACAAAATCTAACTAACCTGAACTCCAACGGCCATTGGTGTCATTAGTAAGTTATTCCAGTCGCATAAGCGAAGCGATGTGGTCAAGTGCTCAGCCATGAGGCTAAACAGTTCAAGCCCAAAATCTACAGCAACGTTCGCCATATGTTGGGCTTCGCTTATTCCACCTACCGGGGACGCAACTGTGCTGGTTTGTAGCTTTCCTGAAACAAAATGACCAAAATTAATTTGTTTTGCCACTCAAATCATTCAATTAACATTTACTATGAAACGTACCATGAGAATCCACGTAGCTTGTACAGGAATTAGGGGGTGATTCTGCTTTGTCTAACGTGTAGGAAAAGAAAAAATGGTATAGCAATTTCTTAATTCCATTTCAGAAGTATTGAAAAAATATATTCATGTATGTACTTACGCTTTAATTCGATGTATTGAATCATGTAATGAACCAAAGCTATGATTTGGACGATACGTAAGGATGGTAGGAAAATGGAATTTCGCTTCAATAATTCTTGGAAATACACTAGCGAATCTTCCGCACAGCGTTCCAAAAAGTCCGTACTGAGTAATGAATACTTTATACAACACTAATGAAGGTGGAGGCAAACATTGGATTTTCAGAATGATTTCAGAGTTATCATTACCTTATTTTGGTGAAAAAAATGCCCATAAGCACAACAAATGCTTGAGAAAACCGCTTGAAGACTTCCCTTTCCTCCATCTCCTGAAAATGGTCTGCTTTTGTCTGAGGCGGTTCAAAGTCAACTGGCAATTCAGAAAGACGTGCAAAATCCGTGCTGATCCATGTTGTTTTGTGAGTGCGTCGTCCTTCACAGACCTGATTTTTTCGTGATTGATGGTACCAAAACGATTTCAACTGTTTCGTATACTGCAAAAATGACGTTTCAAGCTATCACTTATGAAGGGTGGTCCACCAAAACAGAGACTGGAACTCTTTCACTTACATGCCTCTTTCGAATAAAACGATAGATTAGCAGACTCAGGTAGTTCGTTGTGCAACTTACAGGAATTGATTTGGATTTATACAAGAACGACATGCTAGAAAATCCGAGTCTGCTAACCCAGCGTTTTTTTGAACGAGGCAAGAAAATAAAAAAGGAAAAGTCTCCCTAAAACCTTAAGGCAATACATATTACTCCTAATGTTTTCTTACAGATTTCGTGCATTCATCGAACAGTATTAACAGCTCCTGTCGGGATATTTCACCTCCAGTCAAGCTAAGAGCTCTGATATTTTTTTTGAACGAGGCAAGATAATAAAAAGGAAAAGTCTCTCTAAAACCTTAAGGCAATAAATATTACTCCTAATGTTTTCTTACAGATTTCGTGCATTCATCGAACAGTATTAACAGCTCCTGTCGGGATATTTCACCTCCAGTCAAGCTAAGAGCTCTGATAAAGTTGTAAGTGGCGGAAATGATGTCTTTCTGTTAAAAAAAGTTGTCACCATGTAAGATGGCTTGAAAACAAGGACTCAGCTCATCCAGGATAGACTGAATTTTGTATTTGAGAAAAGTTACATTTGATCGGTGCACAATAGCGGAATTGTGATATGCCCGATACTTGCACGGCAACAAACCCGCACCCAACTCGTAATTTCTGTTGCAATAATAATCAATATTAGTTCTATTTTCCACTTGTAAAGCAATGAAGTATTTACAGACTTCGCATTCTTAACTTACTGGATGGCTAGTTTATTGTGGGAAGAACTTGACTCGAACGCCGACTGATAACGATGAAGATCCCCCAAATGAATATAGATTTTGTACATTGCGGAAATCACAATATTATCGTCTTTTGGTATATCGCTGCGGCGCTGAGCCAGCTCTGACGGATTTATGATAAATTTGGCGCACAACTTTTCATACTGTTCAAGTATTGCAGAAAACGCCAAGATACCCTGCCACAAAGAAAGTCACGTAAACAAAAGGTTCAAAGTCTTGAGTTACGAATCGCGGATCGATACATCTTTCGCTTTCTGTTGCCGCTCTGGATTCTGAACTTACGCTTTTAAACAGGTCTCGTATATAGTATACGAGCCGTTCATAATCTGGATGGGAGGACTTGGCCCTTGACCTGAGTATACTAAAGATTTCATAAAATCCCTTCATCCATAATCGGTTTTCAACTCCCGCCTCCTCTGCCTTCTCCGGATCTTTAGCAATCAACTTCAATCCGACGGAGGTTAATAGTCTCCTGGAAATATGAATACCTCATTACAAATACGCCTGATTGTCTGATAGCTTAAAAAAGAAACATAACGAGTATATCATTGAAAAGCTGTTTTATATTTGCTGAATAAAGTGCTAAGATGTGTTTGCAATAATTCAACATGACTGAAGTAACTATAGAAAACAAAAGATAAGTCAGCTACCCAAATAGCTGAAACAAAACATTTTCTTGCAACTCACCGAAGTTGGCTTACAAACTGCCAGTTCTGTACCACGTCCCGATAGGCATCCTTGCTGCTTATGATAGCGTGTAGGTACTTTTCTATCTGCTTAAATATTGACAATAGCCCATCAAAATTGGGATTTCGAGCAACGAATCCTTCAAGTACTTTCACAACATCAGCATTTTCCGAGGCGTTTTGTGTCATTGTCTATAAAGTCTCTTGAATATATCAAACCCTGTACAATTCGGACTCGGGCGACTCTTCGGAGAACCGGCTTCACTAGTACTTTAATTCGCAAAAGTTGCGTGCTAGTCCACAAAACGGGATGCCGTATTACGACAGCCAGACTGCTCTTCATCAAGCACACCAATAAACTTGGTTGGTATTGGTAATACATGTGCTCAGCAGGGATCCCCCAAGGTGACAGATGAAAATCTGCATTATAAAGGCAACATTTACAAAGTTTTCGGGCTCAATTCTTTTTCATACAGTTTTTTCAAACTTACTCCCGTAGTCGCACCCGTATCACTAATAAAAAGTTATTTATACGTCACATCAGCACCAGGCGAACTTCGTACATCAAGAAAGGGAGACCTAGACAAATTATAACTTCTGAACTTAGTCAACTCTGATAAACATAAAATCAATATTGAGTTTTTCTTGATAATTAAGGCATATACTCAGAAAATGACCACATCATTAGCTTAAACGTGTTTCTTACCGTTTTTTAGTTCTTCCCTTGGACCACAAGTTTAATTTCATTGCGCGTGCAGCGCTCACTACACCTGTGCGAAGCAACTTGGTTTCATCTCATTAAAGCTGAACTATACCAATTACTACCATTGCTACGTACCTTAATGAATGATATGTCCACTGATCATTTACCACATCATTAGCTTAAACGTGTTTCTTACCGTTTTTTAGTTCTTCCCTTGGACCACAAGTTTAATTTCATTGCGCGTGCAGCGCTCACTACACCTGTGCGAAGCAACTTGGTTTTATCTCATTAAAGCTGAACCGTACCAATTACTACCCTTGCTACGTACCTTAATGAATGATATGTCCACTGATCATTTAAATCTGGTTTCCTTCTTTCCATTCAAAATATGCAATTTATAACAAATACTTTTAATATGCACACTCATCCGTGAAATCAGCACGCATTAAAATGTGCGATGGACTTTTACACCCCACCTTTTATTCTCAGCGTATCCAAGAAATACGCGATCCGTTACTACGCCCGAGTTGAATCCATGTTAAAAACTCGTTCGTGTCAGAATGCTTATTCGCGAAACAGATGTACGCGGATGTACGTGACTCAAGGTTGGCTACGGAGACCGGGATCATATACTTATTCTGCATATAGCGACGTACATGGAGGAACGTATTTAGCGCGTAGATGTAATTCGCGTATACTTTATGCCTCTCTAGAGCAGACATTCGGTGGGATCCTACTAATTATGCATAATTAATTAACACCTGATAATAACCTGCATGGATTAGGTAAGAAGTCTTGTTTAACATCAAAACTGGTTTATTCAATTGAATGTGATTCAGAATGTATAAGAGAGGGACACACATGACAATCAAGCTTATATTAGCTATCAATACTCTAGAGTAGAAACTGGTTCTGTTTCAGCTGTTTGTTGAAGTTCCAGATAGGTATTTCCAACTTATAATTGAATCCAAGGTTCTACCAGGTGGGGTACGGTTTTCCAAGAGATGCTTTTAGAACACATAAGTCTGGAAACACGGTCAAATTACTGTTATCTCCAGAGTATGACAGCCTAGGGAGCAGGGTGTTATCTTCAGGGTGGGACGATAGAAAAATACAGATTTTCATTATAGTTCAAAATTTGAAGACACTCACCTGTAATAATGACCTATGTTACTCTCCAAGCACGAACTCCGTTAGAGATAGGATAACAACTCATGAGATGAAGGAGGGAACTACTTAGGGCCTTTGTCAAAAAGTCAAAAGATAATTTAGAAAACTGGGATAATGATGGCATCGGAGGTTACAAAAGTTCAAGTTAATGTAATTACAGTATTAAGGTTACCTCTGGAGAATGGCCAAAGTTATGCTTAGAAGCGGTTATCGGAATGAAGTGAGTTCCCTCTTGAATTCACTGTCAACAGTCCTGAGAAGTAAAAATAGTCCGGCGTTTGAAAGACATTGGGGGCAGTAATAGAAAATTGTCAAGTCAGGTGTACCTTGAAGCACCAGCAACAAATAACAATTGAAAAGAATTTACCTGTTAATCTCTCGAGTCAAATAAAAAATCAAAGACGATGCAAAGCCAGGATCACGGATACCTTGATCACGTTCTAGAACTGCAACATGATACCTGGAATACATGAAAAAGCATTTAACCATTATGCATTTAGCAACCATTAAAACTCAGTAGTCACTCAATTGCTGGACTTCATAGTTTATTTTGACCTCAAGAGTGACAAAACGAAATTGCAATTTTCATATGCTCAATTTCATAATTATATTCAAGTACCTTTATTGGAGGCAGTAACTCCTTTATAAACGCGAACGCTTCCATTTAGAAAACTCCTGACAGTTCAAATACAGTACCAAAACGTGTATCATGGGACCAAAATCTAGAGGACACAATCATATGTGAGAATAATTTTCCATTTTCACTTTCTGTAAATCTCTGGAGCATTTGCTAGGCATGATAGGCTTCTAAGTTTACAATGATTTTCTCACCTTCAGTTTCCATCAGGTGTTGACTCCAGACCTACATGGAAGTGCATTAGGCTTTTAGCACTTGCAGGGGGACCATGCAGACTGAAAAATGTAATTGTAAAAGCTCCAGAGAATGCAACCAAACAAACTAGTACGCAATAGTTATATAATCAACCAATTCAATTAAACGCTAACTCATCTAATTAATACGAGTTCCATTCTAGAATCTCGAGAGAATTCCATGCAACGGCACGCTTACTTCATTCTCAAATAAAACTCATGAGTCTTCTGTATTTATTGTTCAGTCCTTTTTTAGAATAACGTGCTCCATAAATCTGATTTAAGGAATCTGAAAACAAAAACTAAGTTAAGCTTTTCGTGAGGTTCTTACTCCAGAGCAATTCATTGAAGCTTAAAATTACTACATGTGAAGAAAACAACGCAGAAGCAGATCCAAGAGGTTAATACCAATTGGAAAGTAAATTAAATTATACACTCATGAGAAAATCTTCTTGGCACAAAATAGGTTTCAGCGCGAGTATGCATTACCTTGAAATCGACCCTGAATGCTGGATCCCAAGTAATCTGAAGATACTCAAGAGAAACTGATTTACTAATGCATGAATATGTTTCATGCTTCATTTAATCAAATCAATTGTTTCCAATTTGTCTGAAATAATCAATATTTTTACACAACTAACCGCAAAATACTCAAGAAAGAACTAAACATGGCGATGATTTTCTCGTGATTTTCCGTCACTTCTATCCACACTACACGTCAAACCCAGTCAAAGTTTTCTTCTATAAATGCTCCCAAAGATTTTTCTCCGATTTATTTACAACCTCTAGAGAACATTAAAATCAAACTTTTGTGGTACTTAATCGCGATTAGCTAATTTTGTTTAAGCCGGCTTCAATTAACTTCGCTACTCGTCCGCCATTTAATGCACACTGATTTTCACTCCAGAGAAATGGCGCCAAAAGGCAATCTTTGTGGGAAAAGTCCGAACATATACGTATTTTGCGTACATGCTGGATATCAAAATACAGACTTCGATAGATACGTAGAAGACGTATACGCTTTCCACGGCAAACTCCCACCCTGCGTGTACGAATTTGTCGTATACGCAGATATTCCTCCTTGGCCACATCGCGTACATGAAAAGCGGAGTATCCTCCAAAACTTATACTGACGTACATCCATCTCGTATGTACGTTGGCCCGGAAGTACGTGGGTACATCGATAACGCAGATACGTTTTTATTTGCGCCTTCTAGGTGGGACACTACCTTTTTTTCCGCGCGACACTAGCAAGTCTGTCTTATGATGGACGTCAAGAAAGTAAAATCTGAAGTCCATTTCTTTGGAGACAGGGCTCACCCTCTGGACAGAAGTCCATCTCCTTGGAAACAGGGATCACCCTCTGGGCAGAAGTCCATCTCTCTGGAGACACGGTTGACCCGTAGACTGGAGACAACCAGGGTAAAAAACCCTGACCCGTGGGGTCTGTGAGTACATCCCTCACACTATTGAGACTGGCAAGTGGAAACCCTATGCCCTAGGGATAGCAACTTGAAACGCACGTGGAATAGAATAGTTTCACTATCTTGACGCCCATTGTCGTTTGGTAGTTTTTCTATTAAATTTTTCGTAGCAACGAAAAAATTGCACGTTGTGAAGTTCATTCTTGTTGGATTTTTTTTACTTGAGATGTAACGTGAGAAAGGAAGTAAGCTTCAGATAGAAGTAGAAAGTGGCCACTTAAATCTTTTACCAATAGTAAATCGTCCAGTAATATAAATGGTTCTACGATGTTTGAGACATGTCATATATTGTGGTCATCGCTTGGTGATTTGGTTAACATTAGAACGAATTTGAGGGTTTTCTGTATAGAAACTCTTTAGAAATCTCTTAACAAGTTAATTAGGTAATGGAAAAACGATGACTGATCCCAGAAGTTCTTCAGAAACAAGCGAGCAACAGGTACTTCATTTATTTAAATTCATGGAAGTTCATCTTTATG
>VRMD01002529.1:0-13033 GCA_009872375.1 Sminthurides bifidus | reverse complement strand
TGAGTTGTAACAGCCAATTATGCTTTGGGGTACCTTTGAAGGTCCATAATACTTTGCAACATTGATCGATCGTATTGTTACACTGTCGTTTTTCGCAAAGAACGATTCAGATAAGGCCAGTTGCATTAACAATTAAATATCATACATTTCTGACTGACTGCGTTCAGTTCAGCTGTTAATGTACCATCATACCGTAGACTTAAGCTGTGAGTTAAGCACACTTCTCACATAAGGACACGGGTTAACGTATTTCATGTGGAACGTTAAGAAAGATGATATTTCACAACTTGATCGCAAATTTTTCCATTGATGTAAGAGTCGGAGTGTGCATAAAGCGGTGGTTTCGGCTAACCTAGCGGGCTGATAAGATAAGCATCTGCCGCATACAGCAGTTGCGCTTTGAAGATTTTTTCTCAAGATAAAAGTTTCAGTCGAGCTAAAAAAGATGACCGTTACTCCAGAACCATATACTTTTCCGTTGATACGTTCCATTGTATTGTGAAGGAAAATTTTTAACAACTGCACAGCACATACAACAAGGGGGTGTTGGTGGAAGGGAACCGTGTGGGTTGGTCAAAACCTCTGCATTTTTGTTGAGACGAACAATGCATGGAAATGGTTCATGTGATGCGGTTGAGCTTAATCCTGTGCAAGATTCCCACGAAAGAATCTGCGGTGCCTGGTATGTACGGAGCACACAAATGCATTGTGTTCTGCAGGGACCGGCAGGGAGAGGAGATGCAAAGCTTGGCCAAAATAGGAATAACCTTTCTCTCCATATATGGGCAAAGGAACATGGGCTTGAACCGTCTACCAAGGTAAAATTGCCGTACCGGGCTGACGAATGTGTTCCTTATGCATCCCCGGCCGTGTAGGCTGCAAATGCCTCTTATGGAGAAATCCCGAGGGCGGCCGTTTGAGCTGGGTAGGAAGGAGGGAAATAGGTTGAAGAGAACAAGGGAATACATACGTGCTCTTGTTCATCTTCTCCAAGAGCACGAAGAGAGAGCGAAGAACGAATGGACTAGATGACTGAGGACGGGAAGCCGTTGTAGACCATTCTTAAACTTGTCGTTGTGCTGGAAGGGCTGCGTCACTTGGCTCACCACAGCTACGTTGGTTTATCAAATTACTCAAAACTTTTTTCGTGTTTCAAGTGTTTTTGAAAATACTCTACTGCCAAAATGGTAAGTTCTGTTTCTCAACATTTACTTCTTTTGACGGATCTACCTGCGTTGAAGTTTTATAGCTAAAAGCCGAATGAAAGGAGCAGAGCCGAGCCAAGTCAGGGAACAGCAGGAAAAGGTCAAGTTTGACAAATGCCACTTGGGAGTTTGTAGCTTTAGTGAATCAGAATTACTCATTTAAACAATTTTTGATGGCAGAAGCGATAGTGCATGTGTGAATTCGTAGGAATTACCTAGAAATTCTGCAGGTTCGTTAACAGGTAATATGTGAGTATCGGCTAACTTGGCGTACAGGGATAGGCTCCACAGGATGTGGACGGAGTATCAAGGGTTGTTGTCCGTTAGGAGAAAAGCCGGTGCCGGTATGTAGTCGCAGGGAGAGGAAGCGGGTTAGCCTGAATGCTTATGTTGCGTGACAGGAGCGCTCTGCAGAGATGACTTGGCAGAGAATGAGTCATCCGTTGACGAGGCCGCCATCTTGGGCGTTGTTCATCGAACCATGTAGCCAGGACTTTTTAATGTGTGCATGAGGGAGAAAAGAATAGAGGGATCTCTCGCTCAGGGAGATGGTCTGATTGAATGGAAACGTAGGGAGTAAACAATTTTAGTGCAAGATTTTTTGTGAAGATACCGGTGGAATGTTTAACGCTTATGAGTGAAGAAGCTACAGAAGAACCCAATTGAATCTGTTAAACTCCTATTTTAAGGCCGGACATGAATGTTTTTTGTCAGTTTGCTAACAATTCTATTTTTAACTCCTCCAGCGTGAGTGTATCTCCATCCATGTTGGACAAGCTGGAGTCCAAATCGGTAATGCTTGCTGGGAGTTGTACTGCCTTGAGCATGGAATCCAACCTGATGGGCAAATGCCATCTGACAAGACCGTTGGAGTTGGCGATGACTCGTTCAACACCTTCTTCAGCGAAACTGGGGCTGGAAAGCACGTACCACGAGCAGTCTTCGTCGACTTGGAGCCCACCGTAGTTGGTAAGTGGATCTTTTATGGTTCTTTGATTAGCTGTATGTAACGAAGTGGAGGGTGAGATGACTTACCCTAGCGTAGGAGTATTATGGTAGCCTTGAATGTAATCTAGTATTGTTGGAAGGATGATGTCAGCGCCTGCTTTTACCAAATTAGGTTGGGCAACGGATGATGAGAATGTGTAGGAAAAGTCGTGGTTGTGGCGAGCATAAATCATGAGTGGAATTGGCATTAAGTGGTGCATTGCCTTCAAGGACGGTTTGTAAATGGGATGAGGAAATAATGAGATTTTAGCGTGGGCGGATGTTATGCGGTAGTACTCGAAGTTGTAATTAGAGTGTGTGCAATCACGTAAGGACTAGCACATGTAAACAGTTAAACATGTGCATGTTGCAATGAAACTTTGCTTTACACCGTCTTATTTAATCTTTGCAGATGAAGTTCGTACTGGAACCTACCGCCAGCTCTTCCACCCTGAACAACTCATCACTGGAAAGGAAGATGCTGCTAACAATTATGCCCGTGGACACTACACCATTGGAAAGGAAATTGTCGATTTAGTCTTGGACCGCATCCGTAAACTTGCTGACCAATGTACCGGTCTTCAAGGATTCTTGATCTTCCACTCCTTCGGTGGTGGCACTGGATCTGGATTCACCTCTTTGTTGATGGAGCGCCTGTCCGTTGACTACGGAAAGAAGTCCAAGTTGGAATTCGCCATCTATCCAGCTCCTCAAGTATCTACCGCGGTCGTTGAGCCATACAACTCGATCTTGACCACCCACACCACCTTGGAGCACTCTGACTGCGCCTTCATGGTCGACAATGAAGCCATCTATGACATCTGTCGTCGCAACTTGGACATTGAGCGCCCAACTTACACCAACTTGAACAGGCTGATTGGACAGATCGTCTCATCCATCACGGCTTCTCTCCGTTTCGATGGTGCCTTGAATGTGGATCTTACGGAATTCCAGACTAACTTGGTACCATACCCACGTATCCACTTCCCATTGGTCACCTATGCACCTGTCATCAGCGCCGAAAAGGCTTACCATGAGCAGCTTTCAGTTGCTGAAATTACCAATGCTTGCTTCGAGCCAGCCAACCAAATGGTGAAATGCGATCCTCGCCACGGAAAATACATGGCTTGCTGCATGTTGTACAGAGGAGACGTCGTTCCCAAGGACGTTAACGCTGCCATTGCCACCATCAAGACCAAGAGGTTGGTGTTTCATTCGCTTTAGAATTACACTTGCATAGAGATGACTTTCATGAGAACGTAGATGTTAAGATAAACTTCAATTGTTCATAGCATTTCTGAATTCCTTTTTCAGAACCATCCAATTCGTGGACTGGTGCCCAACTGGATTCAAGGTCGGTATCAACTACCAGCCACCTACCGTTGTTCCAGGAGGCGACTTGGCCAAGGTTCAACGTGCTGTTTGCATGTTGTCCAACACCACGGCTATTGCTGAGGCCTGGGCCCGATTGGACCACAAGTTCGACTTGATGTACGCCAAGCGCGCCTTCGTCCATTGGTACGTTGGAGAAGGTATGGAGGAAGGTGAATTCTCCGAAGCCCGTGAGGATTTGGCTGCCCTTGAGAAGGATTACGAAGAAGTCGGCATGGACTCCGTTGAAGGAGAGGGAGAAGGTGGCGAAGAATATTAAACGGCAGCTTCTGCTATTGATTCCAAGATTTGATGTGCTGGATTAATTTGCTTGTTTTCATTGATTTTTTCAAATTTTTTCTAACCAGCCGAATAAATGCAGCTTGAAATGTAATTGAACAATCGCACAAGACGTTTCTTTCTCATTCTTTTAGTACACTGGGATCGGTTAACTTATTTAGCTCGGACTATCCTTAGATTTTTAGAACCAGTACAACGTCTGGATTTGGTACGATATTTGAAAGCCTACAACAGCTTTCCTCTGCACTATACCGGCAGGCCAGTAAAAGCAAAGGATCAGTAGCGGTTATAGGATCTAAATCTGAATGCAAGCCCTTTTGAATAATATTCTAAAACATGAGAAGCGCACCACAGAGAACATTATGACATGATCTAGTCCTTGGACTGATGGAGTTTGCAAGAACCCCTAGCTCATCTGATTGGATCTACCTAAAGGTGGATTGAGTCCAGCATCGTGAATCTCCTTGTATCAACCCCATGAAACATCGCACTAACCGTCATATACAGGGCGTAATGTCTTAATTTGCTTCATCTCTACGAATGTAATTGAATTAGGGCCCAAATAAAAGTGTCATCTCCAAACTTATTCAAGTCAGAAGTTTCTGTCGTCCCTTTGTAGCTGTCAAGTAGTCAAACGGCTAGTGTAGAGCGTAAAAATTACTGGAACTGGAGAGTATTTAATTTTACTAATTTCCATAGTACAGAGGCTACGTAATTGTGTTAAGAAGTTTCAGGTGATTGAAAAAAACGGTGGTATTACTCTGATCGAACAATTACGTAAAATTTTGCGTATTTATTTTTGCTCATTGTGTCTGCAGGTAGTCATGATATCACAGGGAAGACGACCCCGCGCTGAAGCTAGCAATATGGTAGGAACTGTGGAAAGCGTAGAGCCGATGGAATCTAATAATGTTGCAGAAGTGTCAACTGAAACGGGGTTTGATTCTCTGCATGTGAGTGCATATTGTATATTTTGTAAATGAAACTTTCGTAATCAAGTGATCACTGCTCAAGATGAAGTAACTTCTATGGTTCTTATTTTGCGGTTTTGCAGGAAGATATTCTGATTAAAGTGTTTTCCTACTTGGGACATGCGGACAAGCTGCGCTCGAGGCTAGTCAACAAGCATTGGTGCAACGTGATGAATTCTTGGACCGGGTTCAAGAACTCAGTTGTTTATACTGTGAAAGAGAAAATAGACGCTTTGGAAACGTTGAACAAGTCGAGGTTTCGCTTCAAAACAGTCAGATTTGTGCTTGATCGGCTGGATGAAAGTTGGTTCCGCACTTTTTGTGTGCTGGATGCAGTAGCCGCCGCAAATGTCATCTCGTTGAAGTTCAAGTTCTCGCGTGATTCTTATCTGGGAGAATACAGCTGGAGATCATTAAAGTCAATAATTACCATGTTTAGCAACCTCGAAGAACTGGACATAGATAAAATGTATTTGACCGAAGTGGATGAATCTTCACAGGAAGCGCATGTTACTAGAGATGAAGAGCTAGTACATGAAAAATGGGATAAACTAGTGAAGAATTTGCGAAGTCTGAGACTGTTTTCATTTGTCTCAATGGAGGACATGGCAAAACTCTTGTTGCACTTTGAAGGATTGAACAACCTGAGGGAATTAAAAGTGAGCTATATAGACGCACTTTACTACGACTCATTAAAACCTGATTTCGAAGCCGTAGTGGATCGTCTTGGCCACATATTGTCGGCGTCTCGGCGAAGTCTAAAGAAGTTAACTATAGAAGCGTCTTATTTGGAGCCCATAGTTCTGGATCAAATACAGCTCCTCTCAAACTTGGCCGAATTGAATCTTGAATTTAAATGCGACCCGAAGCATCTTCAGCGTTGTTTGCAACCTCTGAAGAAACTTGAGCATGTCAGTCTACCCTCTGTGTATGACAGAGAATTGGGAGATGGCGAACTATACGGCATAGTAGCTGGCCTTCCCCGAACTGTGCGATCGCTGGCATTAGCACAGCAGTATTGTTTTGATCCAACATTTCTTGATAAGTTTCCTGCCCTGGCCAATTTGAAGTCCAATTCTGCGATTCAACCGTATGTAAAGACTGGTAAAAAGTATGTCAACATGCGGTACTTAAGCTGTAAAATATCAGATACCTCTACCCTTGATTGGATTACGGCGTTTCCTAATCTGACCAAGCTACACATTGCAGCCGAAAATGAAAACGTCACTGATCTGGGCTTGCAGACTATTATTAATGAACTTGAAAATGCTGCGAT
Organism: Sminthurides bifidus; assembly: GCA_009872375.1. Classification (NCBI taxonomy): domain Eukaryota; kingdom Metazoa; phylum Arthropoda; class Collembola; order Symphypleona; family Sminthurididae; genus Sminthurides; species Sminthurides bifidus. The sequence goes on along the minus strand of VRMD01002529.1, from coordinate 6,923 downwards.
GTTTAGAAGTGGAAAGAGGGAATAATATCACCGATTATGGAGTGACAGGTATCAAAACGGAGTACCTCGAATTCCTTTACAAGACAGAACCTTCGTCACTGTATACTGATAACTCCTATGAAGTCCCTATTCAATTCAGAACTGGATTACCACTGTGTTCCCTTAAAGGTAAGGTCGCTGAAAGTGCATGTACGTAACATTGCTATTGCTATTATGTGACAATATTTTAGTGGACCTTGAAGTTAATTTTGAAATATTTCTCTTAATTCAGGGCTCAATAAGCTGACTATCGCCACATGTCAAGAAATTACCAATGTGGGAATCCGCTTCGGATTCGGCTTCAAAGAACTTCGCTATCTCGAATTGAACTTAGAAGGACCACGACCACCTCTATGGCTCAGTCCACGCGTGAGTTAAGCTGCGACAACTATTTCATTTTAAATTATTTAAATTACAAGCTAATACTTCGTGAATTTGTAGATGACTGATACGCGTATGGCTCTCCTGAGAAAAATGAATCCTAACTTGGAAGGCATCCACCTTGATAAACGTTCTAGCATCACCATATCGCCCTCAGGAGTAAGGGATCTTCTGGGACAACTGGAAAGAATCAAACCTGGTTATACTCATCGTTTTAGTTTTGAGATACAGGTATGTTATCAATTTCTTGCACAGGACTTGATGGATCAATACATTAGGGATTGTCTAAAAGTTATTGTTGCTTTCATTATTCTAGCGATTAAAATCTGGGATCGCCTTCTGGAAGCTAGCGAAGAGGACAGGGAACAATCGCCTTGCAACTCATTAGTATTGTATGAACCTGAGGAAAAGTGTGCTACCTTCGAGAGACACGCATTATTTTAAATGAGTTTTCCTACGTTGATTATTTAAACCAGAGATGTGGTACTCAACTTTGATAGATTAGTTAGCGTTAGCATATGTGCTCTATGTTTGGTTAATTAGTCCTTGTTCTTGCGACCGCCAATATTAATCTAGTCAATTCCTTCTATTTTTACTGTCACTGCAAACTAATGCCACTCGGAAACCTAAAGCTTTATAAACTATGTAAATTTCGCTCGCTGATGGTATGTTTGCAGCAATAAAATCAAACCCGATAATCTTGCCCGTAAAAGTTTCCAGTAAAGGCACTGTGTTACAGCGCACAAAAGGTCATAGGAGAGCCATGTACAACGGTCAGTACTTAAGACTGGTATAGGCAGAGATTATTTTTCTGAGGGCACCTTTTTGAAAAATAACCAACCTGTTGTATTTTTCGTGAACGGTCAGCACAATTGTGTTAAATTGATCGAACTCATGATGATGGTAGACGGACCACTGCGGACAAAACATGTCGTTCATCCTACATGCATAACTTTAAGTCGTGAGTCTTTCATAGCTCGCCCATCTTATAATAGTCTACAGTCCACAACAGTTCTTGAATTGAATGACTAAAACCAGCTGCTCAGCTACTGCCCAGTATTGTTATTTGTGTAACACTTTTATATGACCCATTGAATGAAAAAGTCCGTGAAAGACAATCCTTGAACAACTCTTTTTAACCCTCTAACGGTTGTGCAAACTTTACCCGGTGACCAAGCTCTTACTAAGTACAATTGTGAACTTCAGGCGAACTTCGGAGAGTTACAAACCGCAAGCGTGACAAACTGACAATGAACCTTCAAGGGCTTAAGTGCGAAATTGGTCGAGCACAATGAATCCACGATTACTCTCTCTATAAAGTGCTTTCACAAGCTTGAACGAACTTATTGACAAGGATCGCACAAGTGGTGATATAAACAAAAATTCAGCTTGATTTGCTGTCTTTTCTTAGCTCTCATCTTGGCCCCAGATGAGCAAACACGGACATCAGACATCACTGCTGCAAGAACAAAAAAACTTAAAATGGGCACTCACGTGCAGCACAGGATAATGATAGCAGATGAAGCGTGGACCCGGTGTCGTGCCATATGACGAATTACGAACCGTTCACCATCAGCTATTCGTCAATGGAGACGGCAATGGTGCTGGTAACTACCAGCATCAGCACAGGTAAAATCGCTATTTGAACGTATCAAATGGTTGCCTTGACTGACAACTTTGTATTGAGCATGCATTGGGCCGTGTCACAAATATTGTAGCAGGAGTGGTTGACGGATTCTATCGCGTATACGATTTTTGTAGGTAATTAAACTTGGTTGGATTTGAAGAGGCAGAAACCTGAATTCATGTGAATAAGCATCAAGTCACGAGTTTAGGTAACTGCAAAAATTCAATGACAGGATCAAAATACGAAAAAATCCTCCAAGATCCTACAGTGCGGGAGGCTAACGAAATTGAAATTTAATCATCCTCACTGGCAAGCAATCTTGTAGGCTTACTCAAGCTGACCAGTCAGCGGCATAGGAAAAGCTCACGATACACTATTGAATACTTGAATGCAAATTCGTCAGAGGTGGTCGCTGCCTGGTCAGGTCGGTGAAGAGATGTTGCCACTGATATTTTGGTTGAGCCACACGATAGTTTCTTCCTGTTTTATCTTTAATCCATCTGACATGACTGACTGAGTTCCCATTCACTTAATTTTCTTCATGACTTTCTTCGTCCGTCTTTCTAAATCACGAACCTGGGGCATTGAAGCTGAAAGAAGTGACTCAAGTCTAGGGCAGCAGAGTCAAGTCAAGGATGCAATGTTTAAGTAAGTAAGATTAAAAGTCAAAAGTTTGCTTCTCGTCTGAACTTTGAGTTTAGCTCACTCAGTTAGTCTTGCAGCAACATTAGAGTTCCCCGAATCTTTTTTCAATCAAGTGGATGTAGGACACGCTACCAGGAGCCGAACCGGCAGCAGACATGCAGTTGTTTTGCGCATAATTGACTTCTGCAGGAAAAGTAATTCCTTCAGCATTCAGCTGCAACCTCAAATCCAAAATTTGAAAGTTAATTCAAGCCCCCGAAGATTCTTTTAGCCAGAACAAACTTGACAGTAAGATTGACCTCTAACCACAAGTTTTTTTTGCTGCGGAACTCACTTTTCCAAAAGTTCGATTGAAGGCATCGGTTTTGGAAAAAAAGAAAGATCGCTGGTGGTATGGTGCTTTTTCTGTTTCAAACGACCCTGGGATGTAAGTAATGAAGCTGGAGCTTCTCGCTATCTTCTGCATTTGTTTTCCGTTTCAGAAGTTACTCTTTCGAAAGTTCCTGGAGAGAGAAAGAGAGTAGTATAAGCGATGGCAAATGTTTGCGGTCAAAACGTAATTTCAGATGCTTAAGTACGGCAACTCCTCATGATAAAGACTGTGGGACTTTGTTTGATTAGCGTAATAATAAGGGAGGAATGGTTGGTGATGAGCTTTGGATAGTATGCTTAAAGAATAATGGCGGAAAACATGCCGTAATGAAGGTCTTACACACTTCCCTCAGTTTCGTCAATGTTCAAGACCCTTGCCAAGACAGGCTAACGTTTGAAAATTGGCTTTGCATCTGATTATGCTCATGTTTTGACTTGATTTGTTGATTGTCCACCCTGATTCAAGAAACAGCATTAAGAATGCACCCTGCCTTAACTTGAAGCTTTTGAATTATGCATTCTTGCCTTTAAACATGCAACCGTCCCAATTAAAGGAAATTTACTTGGGTACGAACAACGGACGCAGGTGTGATGAGGGTAATTTGGTCCACCCGAGGACACACAAATTCTGAGCGGACATGCTGTGTTGAGGTTGAGACGCTCAGAAGTACGCGCTGAAACATCCAAAAAGTTAGTAGAAAAACGCTTGTTACTAATTCGCCTTAAAGTCAAAGCTCGACCAGCTAACTGATGTAATGTAGTCAAGATTTAATTGACAAAGGAGATGCGAGGAGCTGAAAACTTCGAAACATTAACATCTACTACATCCATGTAAAGTTTTCCAAGGACCGATTTCTTCGCACTCAGTTCTCCTGGCAAGCTTTCCTTCTATGAGACCAACTTCCTTCTCTTTATTATGATGGAAAGGGTGAAAAACGGAAGAAATTCGAACACGAGGATCAAGATTGAGAACACCTTCATACTTCCTCGTAAATGATCAGGTTGTTCTGTTGTGCCATAGCTGGATTGCTGCAATGCAAAATGTCGATCCAGAATGATGTACGACCCCAAAGATGTTACCAGGAGGAACTGAGGGATGCATAAGGGCCTGGGATGACAGAAGTGAGATTTTCGGGCGTGGACAAACATTTAAGATTTTCGCCAGCCATGTGCATAATTTAGTGGAAAACAGACAACTTCGAACATATGAATGACATGCGACTTACTTATATAGTCGAAGCTGAAAACTAGCAGTGTCAGTATGAGGTCGAGTATGACGTGCTGTTCCGTGGATCCGAGCACGGGGTATGGTTAGTTAACAGCAATTGGTAAGTAATTTATGAGGTAAAATGCCTCCCGCGCTGCTACCAGAAATTTGCGTATTTGCTTCTTAATGAAGAGGCTTGGAAAATGGCCACCATATGCGGCAACATGGTGCAGGGAGTTGACGCCCTGTTTATTATACCTCGACAAAGGCTCAAAGTTGAAAAGTACCTGCTGGGACATTAGCGAATATTTTACGACGTTATCATGGAAACGTTCCCTGTAACCAACGCACAAGACCTTTTCGTAATATCTACTTTTTTCACAAAAGCCCACGACTAATACCAAATACGAACCCTAGTTAGCAAATCAACGTTTAGCTCAATAGGAATGATTATAGGTGAGTACCAAAATGCGTCCATCGAGCTAGACTTTTACTCCTGGCGCTTTCTTTCTCCAAGCCAAGGCGTGGGAGGAGGACATTGTCAGTGTCATTAAGTGCGAGTGGGGCAACGGTGTCGACTTAGCTAGATTACCTGCTTCAGGTTTCATTATCGTGTTACGTATCGTCGCGGTTTCTCATAATCGTAACCTTTTTTAGCTTCAGAGCTAAGAAATTGCATGTTACAAGTTCCCCGCAATGAGGAAGACGAATCTTGTAAGATGACAACTGGACCATCTAGCGAAAACCTTTGATTCATATGGGAATCTGTAGCTGAAAGAACCCACACCATTGTCAATAATTGAGGTTACAAATGAGCTACATTGTTATCTAAAATAGTCTTTGCCTACGACGAAATACCAGGATGTAAATCGCCATGGTTACAAAGCAAGCAGGTGCAGCGTAATCTGGTCATCACCAGTCCACTTTTTGGATGTAAAAGTGTAAGTGCGTATTGTGCCATGATGAATTGATGCAAGTTAGGAGAATGAGAATGTTTTGCAAATATGTGAGTGGGCCGTAAAGGTGTCAAAGATATGAGTGATAAAGAATAATTGATGATTCTAAGATGAAGAGGAATAACAGAGTGAAAGAGATTCAAATGGGGTGCAATCAACCTGTTGCAGATAAGATCACCGTGTCTTAAAATTTACTTATCTCAAGCTCTCAACTGCTAATCAATACCGTGTACGGCTCACTGAAATTAGCTGCATTGGAGATTTGCCATTCAAGACTAGTGGAGTATAGTCAGTTCGGAAGTGAACACGGAAGAAGCAGGACTAAATTTTAGAAGATAACACTCCACCACACTTAATTACCTTGTGTTCTTGCACTTCCTTAAAAAGGGCAGTTTTGTAATCTCCTACGCTCGTAGATCAAAAGCACGGATTACCAACAACCATTAATGCCAGGATCGGAATGTGAAATGGCGAACCGGGATGTGGAAACAAGTCTTGCTGACAACAGGGTGAATATGCAGTGTGACTGCAATGCAATCATGGTGGCTAACAAAGGGTGCGAGTAAGACGGACTAGAGTAAATGCAGTTTAAAAAGCTTCAACTTTTCTTCCTATCGCCTCCTGCAATACAGCTGAAAAGTTGCACCTCCCGGTAATACTATAACCACAAATTTATTCACGGATAAACGGCGCTACTAAAAACCGGAAATGAGTGCCACGCGTCCGCCAGGGTAACATACGCAGCATAGTGTTCGCCCTTATTCCAGAGGACTTGAGCAATATCGTTTCACAGAAGGCCAAGAACAACTTTAGTTTGGGGCACAAGTCATGGTTATGTTACATAGATTTGATAAAGTATTGCACTTTGCAGTTTTGAAAATAAATTCTCAGTACTCAGATAACATTTTCTGCTCTTGTGGCATGGCAACCAAGACTGTAATGTATAATGTGTGGTTTGGCAGGATCTCCAAGAGTGGAAATTCCACCAGATTCGCCATGCCATAAGGTTCGGCTTCTGACAACTACAGCTGCCTTGCTGTCTCGTTAAAATAAGTAAGTTTGATAAAAGAAAGCATGTGGTTTATTTAATTTCTTGTTATTGCAGATTTGAAAAATGTTCTTGACTGCTCTATGCTGGTGCCACGCTTAACTCGGGTGAAAGACAGTCTTTGAGGAAAAGTGGCTGGTTGTGACAGCACGACATGTGATATAATACGTTGAGGAAGATGAGAAACGCACAGGATTGATAACAGGGGAGAGAAACTATTGTATGATTCTTATGAGGCAAAAGTTTCTTTGCTTTCAGTGCACTTTCATAAGCGGGAAGAAAGAGGGGCTTCGCCAATACTTCTGTGCTGCGTTAACTTCCCCGTTAGCCGCGCTCTCTTTGCCATGTTAAGGTTGGAGCGAGTCAACACCATTGCATCTACACTCAACCCACCTTTGTTCATTCAGAAAGTTGGCGTCGAAGCAGACGGTCACGCTACGTTTTTGTTCGTCCTCTTCACGTTGTTTACATGCGTGCTATCTTACGCAGGCCGTGTGGCGAGCTGAAACTTTTGACACTAACGGGAAACGTTATACATATAAGCTGTTCGCAGAAATCCAAGATTGACTTAACAATATATCATTTGAAGCATAGAATTGACTTAGTGACTTGATTTTGACGTTCTAAATATCTGTGTTAATTCAGATT
>VRMD01002528.1:0-13039 GCA_009872375.1 Sminthurides bifidus | reverse complement strand
CACCCCCGTCAAACTCAGCAACCCGTTCACGTACGGCGTGTAAACGAAGAACATGAGGAGGCCGATTTCAATCAAAATTCCGAAATTCATAGACCAGTTTCCCATCCCCTGCTGGAAAATGGACAAGCGCCTGGTTTTGCAAATGATGACGTTGGAAATTTGCGTCATGACGATGCTGACGAAAAAGGCCGTGGCTGCCATAAGTCCGAGCTGTTTCCTCGCAGCGTAAGTCCACTCTTGTCCATACGAATCCTCCAGGTCATTGAGTCCATCCGCCTCCCACTGGGTCCTTATTCCAATGAGCCTCAAGGGCCAAAATCCATTCATAGCCATGACCACAAAATAGGTGAAGAATCCAGAACACACTTCGATGACAGAAGTCTGCCCATAGGTGTAAGACAGGAGCTGGGGTGTAACCAGCCGATCTCTCTTCGGGTTTCGAGGCTTAAGCTTCATGATATCGCTCTCAGCCTTCTCGTGAGCGATTGCAATGGCCGGAGGCACATCAGTGCACACGACACTGAGCAACATGGCGATCGTACCCATGGGGAGGGGACAGCGCAAAATGATGAAGAGCCACACGCTGTACATTTCCGCAATGTTATCAGCCAACATGTAAGCAATGAGCTTCTTCAAATTGTCAAAGATGAGTCGTCCCGCCTCAACCCCTGTGACAATGGAGGCAAAGTTATCGTCCATCAAAATCATATCCGCCGTTTCCTTGGAAACCTCCGTGCCGCTTATCCCCATGGCGATGCCGATATCCGCCTTCTTCAAGGCCGGCGAGTCGTTCACCCCGTCACCAGTGCTTGCAACCACGTGACCCAGATTCTGAAATGCATCCACGATCAAATACTTCTGCTCCGGCGAGATCCGAGCAAAGACAATCTCCTCTGTAGTTCTGCAACGCTGTTTGCAACTCCACCGGCTTCAGCAACGTCAGCTCCGGCCCGGTAATCACTGCAGCAGAGGCAACGGCCGGATCCAGGTCGGACACTAGACAATTCCTCCTCGCTGCTATCTCCTCGATGGTGAAGCTCCCGGGTGAGATGATGCCGACGGCCCGTGCTATCGCCTTTGCAGTCAGTGGATGATCCCCCGTCACCATGACAACCTTGATTCCCGCAGACCTGCACTTGGACACTGCTCCAGGTTACCGTGGATCGAGGCGGGTCAACCAGCGATATGAGTCCCACGAATCTGAACCCTTCCAGCATGAATTCCTGGCTATCCTCAACATCAAACTCGTACCCGGCAGGGTACTTGTCGCCAGGGAGGCGGTAATCGCAAAAGCCAAGGACCCTCTCTCCCAGAGACCCCAGTGTGGCATACACATGCTCGTACTGCGCCTTCCACTCCTCCGAGATCTCGTACTCCTTATCACCTATGAGGATGGTGGAGCAAAACTTCCAAATTCTCTCAGGAGCGCCTTTCATCACCAGCAAGTACCGCGAGTCATGCGGGTCATTCATGTCGTGAATGGAAACGTGGTACTTGTTCTCCGAGTTGAATGGGATTTCTGCAACCCTGGGAAACTTGGCCCGGTATTCTGCAACATCTCCAATCTGAGACTCCATATAGCGAAGGATGGCGGATTCCGAGGCGTCTCCATCCACCACACGGAGGTGAATGGGCACATCCCCCTGGCCGGGCTTGAACACAGCTCGTGAGCACAAGCAGGCCACTTTAGACAAGGCTGCGAAGCCGGGATCATCGTGGAAAAATGAGACGCCAGTCTTATAAGCCGAGGTGTCTGCCTCGGCAATTTCGTCGTTGAACCACATGTGAGCGATGGACATTTTGTTCTGCGTCAGTGTTCCAGTTTTATCCGTACAAATGACTGACGTTGATCCCAGTGTTTCCACAGCCTGCAGAGTTTTCACCAAACAGTTTTTCTTCGCCATTCTCTTGGCTGTCAGTGCCAGGACCATGGTGAAAGCCACGCACAAACCTTCGGGTACGTTAGCCACCACGATACCGATCACAAAGAAGATGGCGTCCGAGTACGAGTAATTCATGCACATGGCCACTGCAAAGAAGACAGAGCCGAAGAGGATGCTTCGAATCGTCATGATTTGAACGAACGAGTCCATCTCCTTGCCGATCGGCGTCTTCTCATTTTCGACCCTGCTGGCTAAATTTGCCACTTGGCCCATGAACGTGTTGTTCCCTGTGCGAAATACCAGTCCTTTGGCGAAACCCTCGACTGCGTTCGTGGAGAAAAAGGCCACATTCCTCGTCTCCAGAGGATCTGAACTGGTGCACAGAGTGCTCAACTTGAGCGGATCCGATTCCCCTGTCAGGCTCGAGTTGTCTACCTTGAATTCACTGCATGCGAGAATTCGAACGTCTGCAGGAATTAAATCTCCGTAACAAATTTCCACAACGTCCCCAACAACCAATTCCGTCACGTCCACCTCCACCCCCTCTCCATTTCGCACCACTTTCGCCTTCCGGGGCGTCATGTTCTTAAAAGACTCCATGATTCGATCAGACTTGAACTGCTGGTAGAATGCAAAAAGAGCCGAGACGAGGATCACAAGGAAGATGGCAACTCCCAAGATCAAATTATCAGGTGCGATTTGATCCGTGAACAAGTACTGGGATGCGTAAGAGCCGAGGGCGAGGACGCAGCAAGCCCACAGCAGCACGTTCAGCCCGGCGAAAAACTCTCTCATCAACTTGACAAACTGCGATGGCTTTGGCGGTGGCGTCAACTCATTTCTCCCATACTTTTCCCGGTTCACCTCCACCTGCACATCCGTTAAACCTCTTGACATGTTTGTCCCGTACCGCTCCTCTAATTCCTCAAGGCTTAGACGGTGCTCGTCCACTGTTTTGTGGTAATTGCCCACGCTGATGCCAACACCGTCTCCCTTTCCCGACACCTTCTTCCCAGTCTCCGCGGGCTCGTCGGCAATGAATGATGGATTTTCAATCCCTCCACCGCCACCGTTCTTGGCCACGGACTTTTCCCCGGTACCGTTACTTTCACAGCCGAGCTCCGTTCCCGGTTCTGAAGAAGCGCCGCCACATTCGGTATCGGCCGAATCCTTGCCGTTTCGCCGCCGTGCGGTGAAACATTTCCAACTTTTCTTATCCATCATGTGGGAAGGGTGGGAGCCACAGAGAAAGAGGGAGAGAGGATTTTATTTACCAATGATTTTTTTCCGAAACTTGTAATTTTCACCTTCAAATGTACCACTTGATAGTTCTAAACTGGATTTGGCTGCGATTCAGGGCTAGGCGAACCGTTGTCAGTTGTTCTTGATTCATGCTTGTGCGCTACATCCACAGCAGCGAATAGTCCACTGGGGTCATACCTCCGTCTTGTTTTTATACTCAGGGAGCCAAACAAATGGCCGGATAAGCATCTCTGCAAGCTTAACGAGCGTCACTTTGATCTGGAATAACCTGGTTTCACATTGATTCATACTTGTTTCCCCCATTCCAACCTCGAGTCATTAGCACTTATCCGTTGCACACCCAGGATCAAGCCTCAGGCTAGTTTTACAGCTAGCACTAGCACTAACTAGCCATTCAAGCATGAGCCATGCTTCAAGAACATTTAGTCCAGTGCCTCAATGCTTCAACATTAACATGTACGAGTGCTGGCGCTAATGCCGTCTATCAATTAGTACAACATTGCATTGTAATTTCCTCCTGTCGTGTTAGCCAGCCCAGCTGAAAATGATAGCTGTAGCCAATGATGACGCTGTACGTTTGTAAACTTTTCTACTGCGTCGGCTGATAACATTGCATTGCCCTCATCTAGTTTTATTCGGTGGGATCTCCAGCTTTATGGCTTATTTCCACCCGTTCACTACCGTGTCCACCTGTCGGTAATCCCAAGGGCTGAATTCCTCTCTTTGCACACTTAACCATTCCTCAACCACGTCCTTAAATCTGGTACCATGCCTGTAACATGCGTACCCTGAAAGTCTTTGAAATAGGACTGCAATAAGCCACGGTAAGTGCCCACGACTTTGGTTGCTATTTTTACTTATTTTTTTCTAACCACCAAAAATAATTTCTCCTAATGTGCATTTTTTCAAACACTGCGCACAACCCCGACCTCTGCACCCACTCCAAGGTTTTATTTTAGATTTGTTGCCGGTGTCAATAAATCAGTGCTGCTTCTTAGTGTTTTTTCTACTCTCGGCTTTTAGCAAGCTTTGAGGCTCATAACTGGATCATGGCACGGGGTTACGGTATGCCCAAAGGATTGGATTTGCACAAGAAGGAAAACGTTAACCACTGCTCTGAAGTTGGCGATCCCCATTGCAAAAGACTGATACAAGGCTTAATACCCAAGCTGGCTTGCCTTCAGCCTTTATGGGGCTGCTAAACGCTTTGGTTCACCCAGATAAGCCATTACTGGCTTGCTATAGCAACACAAGACATTGACTTGCTAAGATGTGGTGGCTTATAGCACATGTGCTTAAATCTCCAGCTTTTAACAATCCTTCACCCCGCTCCCTGATCTCGGAAGGACGGACGGTGGGAATACCGGCAGTGGTATTATCTCCGCACAGAGGCTATTAACATTTCACGACGATACACGTAATTCGAGAAATTGCTTTCCATTCATTCCAGGAGGAGAGCAGTGCTACCGGAGCTTAGCTTCAGCCTGCTCGTAGTCACATCCAGAGGCAGTAATCACGTTTATCACTCGAGGAATTGAGTTACAGGGAGAGAATAAAACAAAGTGCTTGTCACTCTTGCTCTTTTTGTCAATGTATGGAGGAAGCTTCGTCCGCGATTTCCGAGAGTGAGCGCAGGAGCGAAGATCAAGACGAGGCAATCAAATAAGATTGACACGCCTGAATTGCATTCATAATGAGGGGATGAGATTCATTGCGTCGTAATTCCGTCTTCTTACTTTTATCATCGGAAGCACAGACAGCGTCTGTCCTCCTGGTGTAATCTACAAGCCTTTATTTTTCTCATCTTCCATGCCAGGTACTGAGGAAAAATTTTGCCAAAATCATGTCAAAATCATATCATGCATTTTGAAAAACTTTTTGCCAAAATGATGCCAAAATCTAAAGGCCAACTCATCGTCACTTGCCTCTTCAGGTGATGTTTGAAAACTACAGCTAAGAGCTCCAGTTACCTTCTCTTCATCGACCTTAAACCATCACTCACATCACATCTATAGCACCTACAATTCCTTTTACCGTTTCGTATTACCGTTTTCCCTTACTGGTAACTACCTGGACTCATCCCCATTCTGCAACATCCACCTTCTCCAGTTTGGCAGTTGCCATAGTAACCGCAAATGAACTTTTAACCAGGTAAAGTTTCCAACTATCTGATACTTTGCTTATCGCCTAAATTTCTTTCTTACACAACAAAGCATAATGCAGTTATCATACGGCAAACGTTTCATAGAAAACCTTATTACTTTTCGTAGTCTGGCCCGGGTCGTCCAGGACAGACTAAAGCCCCCTCCCCCCGACTCTCCCCCTTTGACATGCCGTAGTTCCTCCTCCATGAGCTAAAATATTACGTGCCTCTTTGTACTAGAAACCCGCACCGGATATAAATACAGGAATCGGTTACCTTGAGGAGGGAATTGAAATTTTACAAGCGATCACCTTTCACTGACACGGGATGCAGATAAAGTATTTCTCTCTCCCTTATACTCCAGGCACATGTTTCCTTCTTCCTTTGTCGTCCCTTGAATATTTTATGCCTTGACCTATAATGTATCCTTGTTCCACTTTTTGCCGACAGCGGGCTAATAACGCAACGTAAAGCCGACTATACCCCTCTTTCAACCGAGCATCGATACCCGTCTTCTGGAACACGCCACGTGTTTTCCCTCCGTTCACTCCCTTGTCTATCTAATAAGTACAGCAAAGGCGAATTTTTACTCACGGACGACATTTGGAAAGAAAGTGGGCACTGGCTCCGTTTGCCGTGCCACATTACGAACAGACGGTAAGAGGAAGCGGATATTCGTGTCAGAAGCTTTACAACCGGTGCTGGGAAAACCGGACGGATAAATTGGCAAAAGTTACCAGTGCGTGGTAGTAAATGTATATAACTGCACCCGATAATCTTACTATCCTTCAGAACTTGCCGCTCAACTCCAAGAAGGATCAAGTGGTGCTCTGAGACAGCGGAGAACGTCGTGACATTGACATTTCTGCTTGTTTGTTGTATTTTGTATGCTGGCGAAAATGTTGTCTGATAAATTGGGATTCACGTGTCGTCAATCAATTTGTCTTTTACGATGGGATCCCGGAATTGAATGTCAGACACACTGCTTTTCAACTCAGGGTGGAAGGGGACGCTGAGCGGAATGAAAATCCTCAGGTCTTTCATCTGCTGCCGCATTGGCAAGACAACCTTGATCGTATGGTCTGGACGGTAAGTTTGTTAGTCTATTGTTGCCTTATGTCGTTTGATCAGTGACGTGTCCAAATATGAAGGACGTACACCAATGGTAAAGATGGCCGATACATTATCGAAGCTTGTGTTTTCTGTTTTGATTTCCCTCTTCCCAGGTATTACTTAACCACTCGAGCTTTCGCAACCTGAAACTAATTCATTTTCAACAATAAATCCAATCACGAGTGATCCTGTTATGCATTTACCACATAAAAACCAATGTCAGGTCCGAGCAACGCCATCAAAAGAAACTTTTACACATGATGATTCCACGATTCTAATGTATCACCTGACTGATTACATTCGATGGCAAAACTAACACGGTATTGGTCCCTGCAGGTGTACCAAGTTCCCAGCTTCTCAAATTCTTTAACAGGGGTTTAAAAGGCTGGTAGCTCAGCTCAGCCGCCAGGCCCCTTAACAAATAGTATGGACAGGAGTTAAAACGCTACACTAACAGCCCAACTAACGGAGGAGAAAGCGGAGAGTGAAAGCTGTGATGAAACTTGAGAGAGCAATCAGCTCCGGTTGTAATGGCTTATTGTAACTTGGCATTTTCTCATTCAACTTTCCCTTACGTAGAAGCTAATATGTCGGCTGGCTTAATGGTCTCGCGTTGCAGCTTGTGGGGTTTAATGGATGACGCAAGTGGCCTTGTTTTTTTCTGTAGTACACATCCTCAGCATGCTTTCTCTCCATCCAACGTGGGGTAAAGGATGGGAAGAGGCAGAAAGGCCAGGGAGCTATGTACAGCATGGGGCATGGAGGGCCGGCATGCTTTATTTAGCTTTCCTCTTGGTTATTTATATTCGTGGAATAGATTGAGCACATCCAGCTGTGAGTTTCCCTGGCACTTGGCCGGTACAGAGTGGGCTTGGAGGCGTTTCTAGATTTATCATCAGCTTGTAAAATGTCGACGGACGCTTCTCCCACCGGATGGACGAAGCGAACCACGTCACACCCACCGGACATTAATTCTACAAGATGGTAACAAACGATAAAGGAAAAATGATCGTGTCTTATTTCAAGAAAAGCTCACATATAGGCTTTGTGTTTTTTCCCGTTCCATCCTCCTTTGTCCATGCACACTTGTACTCCCGCAGCGATGCGGCTAATGAATTACGCTTTCATGTCTGTCAATTGAGGAAATAAGTACTGCCTACCTGGTGCTACTTTCCGGATCGCTTTTGTAAAGAGCGAATGAGGGGGAGGGGGCAAGTTTGCACAAGGGTGATTTCCAATTCAGCAATTACAATGAGCCAATTACAATACCATTTTCACAAAAGGTTTCGCCAAGGGCTATTCATCGTTCTTCAAAAACATCAGCAGTACATCATAACATAAGTTATTTTAAGAAAGTATCAATAATTTTGGACGTTCACTAACGGGTGCTCAAGCATTTCAGCCTGAACGGAGGCCTTCAAACCATACAAGCAATCACATGGTTTCGAAACATGGTGGAGGTGTTACTCAACCTCCTTGGGCCTTCATCACAATGCGAATTTCACCATAGCAACGACATTTATTGTCTCAAGCCTAAACCACTGCACTAGCACGCAGTATGGGCAGACCCTTGCAGAAAAAAAAGAGTAGATGAAACATCACATTGATTACATCGGCGCATTTTTTGCACCATGCATCCTTCCCACTGTCTTCCCGCCATCGTGCAATGGATTGATTGATGCCGAATCGTCGAACGTGCAATTTCTCCAGCTTCCAGGAGCCATGTTCAAAATTTAGCTTCCGACAAAATATCTGGACACGTTCAGTAACGAGACGACCTAGAACTCCAACTCAGCCAGTCTGGCTGAGCCAGGCTACATTTGCAACCGTACCTTCCCTATCTGATCTGCTATGTACTATTACTCACCAGCCTGCATCCAGACTGCAAAATCACCTCGGGATTTGCACACGACCTGAAGGTAATTTACCCGCATCTTCCTGTATCACCTGCTGAAGCAATCCCATCCCACGAGAAATACCACCCCTATGTCAGCGGAACTGTAATCTTTGGTCTTGTTTCTGGAAGCTGGCATATACTACCACCATCACCCCGAGGAAGGAATAGAGAGAGAGAAAAAAAAATTGCAGTGCTTTCTCTTATCCCGCAACGACAAGGAGATTTGCACTTTGTCTCTATCAAGATGGCTGTGTAAAAAATCCGGATGAAGCTTTTCACACTTCCAGTCTTAGTCCTCATGTCAATGTCCGAGAAGCGAGCTGAGGATACGGCCATGCGGGATTTTCTCAGGAAAACCCTTTCGCGACGAAGATTAACCGAGTCTGTAGGCCGGTCTCTTTTTTCTTGGAGTCCGGCCAATATCCCCTCGCCTCTCCTCACTTGAAGAAAGAGGCAGCTCGTCATAGCTCAGGAGACAAATTTCACAGGCCTGTGACTACGACCGCGTGGGCAATCTAATTACCCTGAATGCTTAATTTGGAAAGAGAAAAACCAAAGTAATTTACCCTAACTCACACGCGATCATGCGAATGGATGCGACAAATTCACCACTCTCAATTCCAGACACGTTCAATCAGCTGACGTCCGCGTAACGAATCCACTGGTGCAGCCCAGCTAACCAGCCCTGGAAAACTATCGTCATTCTAGAATCCGTCCTCGTCACCAGCTCACTTCATTCCTCCTGGATCAATCACACAGTGACTTTATAAACTAACCCAGGCGGGTTGATGGCACGTCCAGCAAACAGGAATAGTATCGTACCTAATACTAATATGTAAGTCCTAGGAAACAATTCAGTCCACAAGTCCAGAGTGAAGAGTGAAATCACCAGCAAAGTCTTCTATTAACTTCCTCAAAGCCAGCAGTCGGAGCTAACAAGGATCACGAACTACCAAAAAGGTACAAAAACCACGACGCCACGCTTACAATCCTAGGAAACAATTCAGTCCACAAGTCCAGAGTGAAGAGTGAAATCACCAGCAAAGTCTTCTATTAACTTCCTCAAAGCCAGCAGTCGGAGCTAACAAGGATCCCGAACTGCCAAAAAGGTACAAAAACCACGACGCCACGCTTACAAAAGCAGGCTTCAGCTCCAATGAGAGAAAGTTAGCGCCATTGCCGCGTCTTACGGCAGGTGTGCTCCTCGAATCTCTATGAAACTTTAACAACGTAATGTAACCTGTGATTCCAAGAGAGAGACTACGCACAAGACCCGAGCAAAGGAAGTTCCTGCCAACTTAATTCTAGGTGCGTAAATTGACACATGAGTGACACCTTCTTCTTTTGAAAGAGCCTCTGGCTTGATTCCCTCAGAGCAGGTGGCTCAAATTCAGCTGAAGCTTCCTAGCCCACATTTACATCCTTACACAAAATCCTATGACATTGTCACAAGTTCTAAGAAATTCCGCTTGTTTAACCAATTAATGCCTTGAATCCTGCGGTTTCTTTGTCTGAATTTTGTGCTCCGAATGATTAATTATGCCCTAGTTAAGACGACGTTAATTTGGTCACGACCCTTCGTTCCCTCATCCGTCAAGGAATCCTTGTCAAAAATGTCGGAATTCGGGAAGGAACAGCTCTGGCTCCCATAATAACGTCCTGGGAAATAGCCAAGAGGCCGAAGATAATATAAATTCGATTGAAATGCGATATTTTTATCGTCTCACTGTAGGCATGTCCTAAAGGCGTCTTTACGATACTCTTCCACAGCCTTCAATAACATTGGCGACTCTTCTAGTGCTAAAACTGTGACTCACTGAGATCAGGTTGGCTTGATCACATGGCAGGGGAAATGCAGATACGAAAAACAGCTTCCTTCAAGTACCAGATCTTATTGCATAAAATTTATTTTATCCTGTTGTTGTAAATACAAGGAATGTAAAGTGCGATGAGTGCTAAGCCCATCCTTTGCCATCTGAATCGAAGGAGCAGGACCACTTTCTCTCTCAGGTTCAGCTCTTTCACGAAACTCCCAAGAAGTTCATGGATTGGATCAAGAGCCGACAAGAGGACCGGAACTTATTGCCGCTGGATAGCTGGTTATTATGATTGAGCGAGTTGGGAAGGAGGCTTTGAAATAAAAGAAAAGTAATAAAAGAAAGAAATGTGTATCTGCGGTTCCCTTAGTTTCTCCCAGTCGTGACAATTTCAAGAGCTTTCGCCTCATCTCTCCACAGCATGAGGATAAAGTTGCCAACGTCTTACTCCGTAGCGACAGCATTCTCTTAACCACGTGGCAGGAGCAATATGGGCTTCTGACATTAAGTAAATGTCGCATAAAATCTCATGATAAATACAAACCCCTACTTAAGTCTCTTCATCCTTTCTTCGTATTTTGTATCTCTCAACGCTTGTTTTCCCTCCCCTTTGAGGAAGATCAAAGCGCTTTTATGCATGCAAATGCTTGAGTGGGTTGAACTCCTTTTATAGAATCGTGTCGTTACAAAAATATTTTAATAAATCTCTTAAACTTTACACCTTGAATGCAGCACTGTACTTCCCGGCCTACAAATCATGCCTGGTCTGAGCACTCCAGCTCCTTTCCTATATCCCCTGACACTATTTCAGATTTCTCGCGCGTTAACCTCTGGTCCAATTTTATTTTCACGAAAAAACAATAATAGCTTTATTTTTCCATCTAATGGATTTTTTCCCTCGTGTTCCTTTTACAGGATTCTATATAAACCCCTACATATCCTACAATACCGGATGAAAAAGTTTATTTTAAGGAATGGCATCCCACGAGGAATGGATTTCACTTTCCTGTATTTTTATCGTCATCAATTTTTCTAGTCAGGCTTGATATCACCCTACTATACCCTGAGTGCATGAAGCCATGTGAGCTCAAGCTAAACACCAATACGGGAGCTTATTAGAGATTTCCGGAAATTTACGCGAAAGAATTCAAGGTAATGCGACTAGTTGTTGAGAAATCAGGCGGCCTTTTTGAGGTATCCGGATGGAGCTTTTACGTCGCCTCGACTCGTAAAAACGTAGGGTTTGAATGGCAGTTTGGCGGGATAATCTGATGAGGAAATGGAGTGTAAATAACCAGTGTTACGTGGGGCGGATAAAAATCCGGGCCCTTGACAATTCCTTCAACCCCACAACATTTCAGTTCCAGCTTACAGAACTGGGGAATGTCATTGCTTTCCTTCCTGCTTTGCCCTTGCCCTTACGCTCGCCTCGGAGAAAAAGTAAAATGCCATTTTGCATGATACTTAATTCAGCTTGTTTGGCAGTTAGTTTGTACTGCTCCTAACGTAGCTAGGCTGCGAAGCCAGTATACTTTCACCATGACTTTCACCTGAAGCCCTTAACACCCGTTAGTTCTCCGTTGCCTCTCTTGCTTTAGCGATGCTTCCCATGATGATTTATACATGCTGAAGGAAATGGCAGCTCGCAGCTCCTGAATTGCTTATCTGAGTCCCTATCGCTATAATCTTGTGTAAAACCTTGTAACTCCACCCCCTTTCCTTACGACACTGAAACTTGAAAAGTGGTCGCTATTAATTTAAATGTTTCATCGATTCTGGAAATTTGCCGAGAATTTCGCGAAAACTGCGCTGCCTTCAGCATAAATTCATGATGCAGATTTTTCCCAGTCTCTTCAGCCTCATGAGACACGAGTAAATTATAGACCTGGGAGCTGTTACTGTAGGAAAATTGGAACAAGTTTTGAAAGATGCGCCTCAGATAATTCCTCCACCGGCATGCTCAAAAGAAGGAGAACTGGACAACAATTCGCAGAAGAAAATTTAAAGTCCTTTTTGGTAACACTCCCTGTAGTCCAGGGATCGACCATTTTCCGCCCCCTCCTGGCACGGAGCAAGTGTCAGTGCCAAGAATACCAACTGACTACTGGTCGTCCTCCCCCGGAAGGATCAAGAATTACGTCCTGACTCACTCTTATATTGTCGGCTTGTCGGATGCGGTTCATAAGAAATTGATGCAAGAATTTCCAACCAACAGCTCCCTTATTTACGACAAGGCTTGGCTCTATCTATTTTTGTGCCTGAATTGCCCTTTGGGGGACCTTTGGAACCATTTTTGCTCGCTTAATGTCCAAGATAGCTCGAGGATGAGGAATATATCACCGGGAAGGTTGTTCAAGTTCTCAGCATGCGAACGTGTAAGAATGCATATAGCCATGATGAGCTCTGTGAACGTGCTCCCGAAACCTCCCTTGCCTCTAACCTTGGCTGAAAGCTCGAGCTTTTACTCTCGGAAGATCATTAACTCTCTTTACTTTTACTCTCTAGCTACTAACGAGATTTTCAACAGCTGGCACCACAATTGAGCAAACAGGACTGACGCATTTGGAGATAATCAGTTTTGCACGAGGGAAAGCTCAAGTTCACCCCATCATTTCCTCCGATGGTGAAATCCAGACGGAGACAGACGCCCGGCATTTAGTGACTTTTGCATACATTTTAAAGAACCTGTTTTAGCAAAGAGAAGTCTGCAATCCTGGTTCTGGAACTATGCTCCTTTCTCAATTAGGAGTCAAGCTTTAACCAACCTTAGTGTACTTAACAAGAGGTGAATCAGGGAGGAAATTCGCTAATTACCTCCCCGTATCACCTCATTTTCCATGCTCCACGTATCCTTACAATTTGTTCTAGTGCTGCAAATGCCTCTTGATAGCTTTAGCTTTATCAAATCCATAAATTTGAAGAG
>VRMD01002527.1:0-13039 GCA_009872375.1 Sminthurides bifidus | reverse complement strand
AGTTTGTCACACATGCAGGACGAGAATACCGTTTCGTTGTTTAAGCTTGCCAAAGCCGGCAACGCTTCCGGTCTGAGAGTCAAGTTGGCAGAAACGCTGCAGCCGAAGGACCCAAAACTGGTGACCATCCGAAAAATAACAGATCTGCCAACAGACAGTCAACTCCGAACGTTGCTTCACAATGCTGCCTCTTTGGGTACGTTGATTGTGAATTGTCTTCATATTGAACGTTCTCAGGTTGTCACGTTGCCAAGGTGCATTTATCATGAACATGGATTTGTTCTGCAGTTAACAGGGACGCAGCCGAGGAAACAGTCTCAGCTGTTTTGAGTTTTGCTGAAGACAACGGCCGCTACAATGAAGGTTTCGTCAACCAAAAAGATATTAAAGGAGATTCAGCTCTTCACTGCGCTGCCAAAAGCATGTCGGAAGGGGCCGTTCGCAAACTACTGCATGCTGGGGCAAATGTGACCTTGAGGTGAGGATCGGATCGAAAATTGAGAAGATGTATCTAATTAATGCCTAATTAATCTGCGTCACGTTCCACTTTTCCTTTTCTTGATGAAACAGAAATGAGAAGAAAATTTCTGCGATGGAGCTCATCTGCGCCGCAGTACCACAAGCAATATCCGATATGTATGACAAGGCCGTGGAACTCGAAGAGGACTTTGATCCAACAGATAAACATGCAGAAATCAGAGTCAACTTGACGTTAGTCACGTTCAGTACTACAACTTCTTTTAATTTAGCATCACTCAACCTTATCACAAGCATACGTACATAGGTAGGCACTGGCATACTGTTTCTTCTTTGTTGCAGGTCAGTAATTGGTGCTTCCTCCTCTGCCCTTGTGATGGAATCAGATATTCTTTACCATGCCTTGGAAAATCCATTGAAGCGACGAAAAGAGCTTCTAAGAAACGCAGTTGTTCAGCTTTTCTTAGAGTTAAAATGGAGAAAACTTCAGCTCATCAATATGACATCCATCTTTGTCCATGTAAGATGTTGAATTATGCATATGTTTTGATCTGAGTAATTTTTGAATTTGATGTTCGCAGTAACTCTATGAGCTGCCATAATTGTTAGAAAGTCTTTTCTTGGACTTTTTTCAGCTCCTTTGGTTATGGACTTCTGTTATTTTCGTCATGCACCTGTTTTTGATAACGTGTCCGCTACCGAACCACTATTTGAACGTTACTTCGATTCCGCATCCGTCAGTTGCCACACAATTACGAGCTGCAGGTGACCCGTGCAACCATCGGATGACCTGGTGGTCGTGCGCTGTGGTTTTGGGCGAGTTTGTCACTGACATCAGTCGTATTCCTGATGGAGTTCTTAGAAATGGTGTCCCAAATTTTCCAGTCGAAACGAGCCAGGCGGAGGTATTTCGCAAATCCGGGGAATTTCTTCCAGTGGCTCAATATTGGATTACTCGCTACTTTGTTCATTGATCTGGAGTTGGAACATGCGGTGTGGGATTGGATGTACTACGTTGCAGTGGTAATTACATTATATGTTCCACTGGAAGACTTAAGAAGAGTAAACTTTCCGTAAATGTTCCTAGGAACTTAGTAGCCATATGCATTTCAGCCTTGTAGTCGTGCAGTAAACTGTTCCAAACATGCCGGAATTTAACAAGTAAGCAGTCATAAAATAGGGCCACTTGATACAAAGGAGCTTTTTTTATGTATCCTTTCAGTTTATCCTGATTCTTTCTGGGACTTTGACCACAACGCAAGTGGGAAATGTGCCCATGTTCGCTCCTCTGATACAGGAGCTGGCAAGAGTAAGTTTTATAGACCTAAATCACCGTATGTCAACTTCTAATTAATGACGAACCCTTTTATTAAGATTGAGTTAACTGGTATAGAGAACTTGATTCTTTGTTTCCCAGGTTTTTTACAGGGCTGTAAAATGTTATGGCAGTATTCTTCCCTGTGATTTTTGGGTTTGCTTTAGCATTCCGAGTGCTTTCTTCTGGGACGGTAAGATTTACCTTCACAAGTTGGTTCAGAATGCTTGTTCGTACTTTTAAATAGAAAACCAAGGGAATCGAAATTGTTTTTTTGTTGCAGAACATCGAAATAATGCAGTTCAGCTCCATCCAAGTAGCTATGACAAAGACCTTTGCCATGGCAACTGGAGACATTACGTTTGATTCTATCATGGATTCGAAAGTGGAGGCAGCCTTTCCATTGTTTTTGCGCATTCTATTCGTGATCTTCATTGTGTTTGTGGTACTGACGTTGTACAATTATATTGTCAGCTACAGCGTGAGCACAATCCAGGTAAATTTATTCAGGCAGATGATGCGGGAAGTATTTCAGTTCTGCAAGTGCAGATAACCACAACAGGTTTGATTTTGACCGTAACCATGACAACGAGCTGGTGTATTATTTGCAGGAACTGCTCAAGACTGCGGATGTGGACAAGATGGCCAACTTGCTGGAACAGATTCACTTAATGGAATCGTTCATGTTTCAATGCTACCGTTCATGCAAATGTCTTCGTTGGCTTTACGCTCGTCAATTGGTTGTTCCACCCAGGTGTGTTATCTTCCAGGCATACTATTCACATATCAGTTTAGGTTTTTTTACAGCTAGAGGACCTCTTGTCGAGATCATACAAGCTTTTCAATGCCTTGTTGCAGAAAGAGATACGGTCCGCAAGAGGACACAAGAATTCGAGAGCTGACGATCAGAATCTCAGACATCCCACACCGGTTACGGGATAAGTTGGTCGAATTGGGTCGGAGGAATGCGGAATTAGATACGGTCCACAAGAGGACACAAGAATTCGAGAGCTGACGATCAGAATCTCAGACATCCCACACCGGTTACGGGATAAGTTGGTCGAATTGGGTCGGAGGAATGCGGAATCCGGTGGCAAAATTTAAGTGTGAAGAACGCTCGGTGAAGTGCCTTAAATAAAACTGTAGTGGTCGTCCCTTTGCATGTCATTGCTTCCTGCTTGCTTCATATGATACTCATGTAGCACGAGGCTTTTCCTTAGGTTTAGTAACGTTTTACTGGGATTAAATTGTTGAAGGGAATATTTTGAACAATAAATTATTTGCGTATTTTATGAAAAACTGACCATTGGCTCATTCACCATTGCATTATACTCTACACATCTAAAATTATCGTGATCACCGAGGCCTGGGAGGTTCCTGCCGCCATGCCAGACAGAAGCCGGTGTTCATCATGTCGCCCATTTCGTCCGCGTCTGTCCGTACACGCATAATGAAAGGTTTTGCGATGGCTGAGAGGAAACAACAAATTACCTTTTAGTATTGTTTAGCCCTTAAATATTGTTAAAATTGGTTCTGAAATGTCCCTATTGTGACCCAAAAGGGCTAAGACTTACATCTGACTTGGAAAGGGGCCATCATAGTTAAAGCGTTGCCACAATATCGGTCGTGCTTCTTCATATCTGTTTCATCGTCCGTCATGATGATGACGTAATCCTTGGTGCAATCCGCCTCCTACGAAGTATCGAAAAAGAAGCGTAAATCTTTTCTTCAGACATCACAGATTATCTTCTGTGGCTAAAAAAAACTTGGACTTAGTTTATGTACTTACCGGAGCTCCCATCGTAGCATCTGTCATTGCCATCGTTGTCATGAGGAAGCTGGTCAGACCTTCACCTTGGCAGTGCGACCACTAAACGACATTGAATTGTAATGTTATTTGAAGTTCGAATAAACCAGGTTATTGAACTAAAATGACCTGAGATGGTCTGTCATTTGGATAGAATTGCTAGAATTGGTTTTGTGCTTCTTATGTTCAAAACATTGCTACAAAACCTACCACAATACTTCCAGCACCGTCTTCCGGTCTGACGCAAACAGTGTAATCAAGGTCAGCTAAATGGGGCACCATCGGATACCCTAGCATTCTTGCCTGACCAGTGGCTGCCGTATACCACTGTAAGCATCCAGGAGGGGCTGGTCAAATGGAAAATCGCCAATCAGTTAAGAAACCGTGTCATACAATGATGGATTAGATGGATGCCAACCAAAAACTGAAANGTCAAATGGAAAATCGCCAATCAGTTAAGAAACCGTGTCATACAATGATGGATTAGATGGATGCCAACCAAAAACTGAAACTTACCCCTGGCTATGGAATTGCACTCGATGTATGTCGTTTTCACATTCCATTCCCGGGATGCCGAATCTGCAGCGCCGTCAGTAATGACTCCGATGGTGATCCTATCGCTGCTGCCGTAATCAAGGTACACTGTGGAGGATTAAACGTTTCTTTAACCATACGACATGCTAGGCCAAAGGTGTAATAGATTCTTATAAGTAGATGGACTTACTGTGTTGACCGCTCAAATCTCCGCATAAGTTTCCTGGAACACTAGGACCAGTCGCCCCGCTAATGCTCAGCCTGTCGTTTTGACACTGGCCTTTGTCATCTGCTGCTGCGAGTCTCATGGAGACGATACCGCTCAGATCTCCGCATAAGTTTCCTGGAACACTAGGACCAGTCGCCCCGCTAATGCTCAGCCTGTCGTTTTGACACTGGCCTTTGTCATCTGCTGCTGCGAGTCTCATGGAGACGAAGTCAAGCCTTAACTGGCAAACGTTTTGACTGGGCTACAGTTTCATCAAAGCGATATTATGTAGTGTAACATTGGCATTTTCAATTCAAAAACTGCAATGAAGACAGGAATAATGAAAAGTTTACCTTCTGGATTCGGACGTTACAAACATCCAAGCCAGTTGGATTAAAAGCATTTGGATAATCCCTGTTCCGGAAATTCGTGTTGTTTTGATTGATAGCTCCGTCGCATGTTGCCGTTACTTAACAAATCAGAAGTTGCATTTTAAGGCCCAGAATTAATAACATGTATCCACAAATCTTACTTGATAGGCTGTGACAGACTGCACCGGCCGCAATAATCGAGACACAACTTACCGACGCAGCAAACTCCAAAACCTATTGAATGGAACAACCAAAAAGTGTTTTAGTCATTTTTGCATTTCATCAAAGTAACTTCAATTAGACTATTGATTCCAATTACACTTCGTTATAGAAATTGTATTGCATTTAAGGGTTCCGCTTGGATTATCCATAGCAGAGCTGACTAACCCATTTTGAGTTATTGTTACAGAAAACTGCTGTTTCTTACCTGATGCGCAAGTTCCGCTAGACACACCACCTGCGGCTCTGCATTGGGAGCTACGTTCAGAACCAGAGGTAAATGCAGTTAGTTCAAGACCTTAAAGCCTTGAATGAAAAAGTGGATTGCTGCACTACTTTTACTTACTTTGTATAGCATGTTCCGGACGTATTAGGAGTCTCTGGTGTACATGGCTGGTTGGATATTCGAACAATTGAGAAGAGTGGAAATACTAGAATTGCACATGAAGTCAATCAGTATCACAAAAAGATGTTGAAATAAAATGTAAGAAAACCTTTCCTTTTTGCTAATAAAGACAGCTTACGCTTCGAAGAGCGCTCAGGTATGCTCGTTTTAGCCAAGCATTGGGCAAAGAGCACAACAATGAGGAAGACGCCGATCACCGGTCTCATCATCTCGCAGTCCGTCACTGTCAAGGGCAAGAAAAGAACTGAAGCTTCCGTTTTGATTTCATCTTCAACTCACCTCATCTCGACCCGTCTCAAGAGTAAAAGGTACCGCTACAAATCTTTTTATAGCATGGGTGGAGTCGGCTTGAATTTTCAACATGTTAATTCACCCGGTAATGACCTAATTGTTGGCTTATGTTCGATCATCTGCTCTTGAAGCCTCCTATGAGACCTGGGCGTTAATAGTGTCATGTAAAATCTGCTTTATAGTGCAAATTCCATGACATTGTATTGTCTTAAAAAAAGGAACGGACAAAAAGGCCAACTTTATCGGTCAAACTGTAAACAACGTTTTGTTGCTTCAAGCTGGTGGGCGTTAATAGTGTCATGTAAATCAGCTGTAGCATGCAATCTCCATGATATTGCGCTGTCTCTAAGGAAAGGACAAAAAGGTCAACTGGATCCGCCAAACTGTAAACAGTGTGTATTATTGTTTAGTAGTACAAGCTGGATGATGACAAGTAATTGCAACAATGTAATTGACGGAAAAAGTAAATGTTCGGTAATGGCAAAACAGAAGCTAAGTTTATTCCACTGCGCTTCGCCAGATGCCAGGTTGCACATCAGAAGAGATCTGATAAAGGAATCCACGAGGAACATGAGCAATTGATGATCCAATAAATCACACAAGATCTTATCAGCAGATGGAAATCAAACAAAGAAACAGGTCATGCCATTCATGAGTATTGATTGAAAGCAAATAGCATTTTATTCGTTTCTCGTCGTCGGTAGCCGGAACCAGGCCATCAGTTGTGTGCGCTGTAAGTCTGTAGGTCTCAATACAATCAGTGCTTGTTTTGTATGGAAAGCATTAAGGCTCAGCGTCCAATTATGCTATCAATCATCCTGTTGAGGGCAACATTTTGAGCTCCATCACGTGTGGCTGCAAAGATTTGACAAAGATGTTTGTTTTACCACCCCGTGCCCGTATCCCGTGTCGCCTAAGGGATTTAGAAATGCAAGTTTCTCTTGGTTTCAGGACATACCATAGTTGGCACCGGTGTAGCCGGCCGTATCCCAGCAACCACCAGGATTGAGAAGACTCGTTCTCGTTTGTGGGAAAATCATGATGATGTTATTTGCTTCTGCCACTTCAAGGTAACCCGTGTTTAGAATAAACGTATCTCCAATCTGGTTCCTTAAAGGCACAGAATCAATGCGACCAAAACCGTCAAGGCCTACTGAACTAGTATTGAGTATTTTATGGTGCAGTAGTGGTTGCCGTTACCATGGTAACTACCAGCTCTTACAATCTTACCTGTTCATGCTGCAGCCGTGAAAAACCATGTGCAGTTTGCAAACCTGAGTTTCCGTCTCTGCACAACCCGTGGGATAATACACGACTCCGATATCCCCAAGGCCCGCGGCTCCAAGCCCTTCCGTATAATTCTGCTGATCAAATTCAAGGAGCAGGCCAGGGTATGTCTCCAATCCGTAGGATTCAGGCCGAATCAGATCGCCTCCGTAAAGATGATTCAGCATTTCAAAGGCTGCTTCGTAACTACAATTAGAAATGTATTCAGGAGACGCATTCACTCCACACTCAGTGCCGTAAAAGCTCGTCGGCTGAAACAATTGAAGACGATGAGTCGCTTTGTCCTTACAGCATGGGCTTGCAAAATGGAGCACAGACACACGCACCCATAAATAAGCTCAGGTGATCAGATCATCAGATGACACCAATTCAAATCTTGGCATACACCAATACAATGACAGGTCGAATAACTTATACTTACCATTGAATGCTCAGCTTCAAGTTCAAGATTTATAAGTGCGTCAGGTTCGAAATAAGAGTACATCTCTTTGACTTTTTCACCGTTAACTGTGTAGGAAGTGCAAGTATTGACTTGAGCATATGAACCTTTAAAATACTTCAAACTTTTAGGCAGTTGGGACTGACTTTATACTAACTTGGGCTATTTGTGCTGTCCAGCTGCCCGTGGTAAAGAAACACCTTGCTTCGAGTAATGTTTTGCACGTTTGCAATTTCCCCTGCGTCTGATAGCGCAATGGTTCGTTGGACCAGAGCTGTCACGTTGATGCCCACTGGGTTGACCACGCAAAGGATGAAATTACTACCACACAAATAAGGTGCTGTAAATAAAGGCATTTCATATTTAGCTTACTGCCTTTTGATTGAGTTCAGTCCTTCTGTTGAGTCCCTACGTCTGTTACTTCTACATTACGAAATTTAATAAGGCTCAAAGATGAACTCACAGCCAGCAAAAATTCCCGTTCCTACCACTTTGTCGGAATTTACAAAGTGAAATTGCATAGCCATGGCGCCTCCGGAAGAAAATCCAGAGATTGAGACAGCGTCAGGGTCCACGAGTCGGCGGGCTGTGCAGTGTTTATGGAATTTGAAATACAGAAGTTATGGGTCGACGAATAAACTATAAAAATTTTGCAAAAATGTCGAATATATTTTACCTAAATGGCTTTCCTGGTTTGCTTGTGTGGTTGCTAAAGTGAGTACGACAAAGAAACTCAGGCTAACGGTAACAGCCATGTTGCGACACAATGAGAATCCCAAACAAATCGCAAGCAAACTGAAATTGAGCAAAAGGAAGGCTCCAGAGGAATCAACGCTCACTTTTTTCTACGAGTAAACTATGGGATCTTAATTCTAATTTCAACCGCGTCAACAAAAGTTTTCCATCAGGTTTCTTTTACTTTCCTTCGTTTAGACCAGAGAGTCTATACATTTTTCACCTAAATGTTTGCCTGCTAAGCATGCAGCAGGTCACAATCTCGTATGCATGTTTACTTCAGTGAAGCTAATTCTAGACAGGATTTGAGAGAACAATGATGACAGGCCAAAGACTGAAGATCGTGCAAGTGGTAACGGATCAATAGCAGTTTGTGGAACACCTGTATGTGGCGTTGATCTAATTATCGGGTTATTACATAACTGACAGATCTAAGTTCAGCTCTCTTATCAAAGATATGCCAACTTCAAATCAATCTAATCGATTCTTTTGACTTGCACCTTTTATTTAAAGATGCATATTACTGTAAAGACCACACATCTTCTTCCAATCCAAGCCAACTCTTGCCACAAATTGACATTTGCAATTCACATAACCGTTTCAAGTGGATTGCGCAACCAAAAGTCAATTGTGTGATAAAGTTTAGGTGATTATGTAATAATAGCCGAAACTTGGCTCTATTATCTCTGGAGCTATTAGTTCTAGACCCCTGGCAACCACCACATCATCGTTCCATTCCAGATTCATAGATCGTAGATCCTTTGAACTCCAGCTGTAAAGTTGCAAGTCTAGAAGCATCACACTTTTTTGAAGGCATAAATTATGGATGTCAGCTTTTTGGTTCTCGCGGCCTTTGTGGCCTTCGCTCCCTTGGCAACCGCCCAACCCGGAGCTTCCTGCCATACGCCTCTTCTGACTCCTCGGCATTACCTGGACTTGGAACGGGTAAGTTTTCTCCATACTTTATGTATTCTGCTATTCTACTGATCCCTTCAGTTTCAGCTCACTGACGACATGTAACTTTTACTGAATATTTTGATCAGTTTTCCGGAACGTGGAACATTGGTTCATTACGCCCCCTTCCTCCCAGAACTAGTAACTCAGCCGGACTTTACTTGCCTCCGCCAGATTTACAACACTACTGACGACCCACAAACGCTTGCTTTGTCTAACCGGTAAGGGTTCCAGCAAAGGGCTCAAAAAATTCTTGAAATGTGGAAAGACAAACTGCTTTAAAATTGTCCATAATAGTCTTTTATAATTAGCGAAACCATCTTTTGTATTCACCAGTTTCCTTCGCTTAAACGGTTCAGTCGGAGGAGGTGATACACCAGCTTTCATTGCCGATCCTGCTGTCCCAGCCTTGTGGCATATTGAAGAAAATGGATGTAAGTAATTCAAGATTTGTGAGTGTGTTTGAGCGACATTCACACAACTGTAAACCTTGAACTGAGCTTCAACTTAACGAAATCCAAATCAAGTACCAACATTAACTCTATTATTGTTCCCTCGCATGTGAACTTCACCGTCATGGTTCTTGGAACAGATTACGACAACTGGGCCTATTTGTATGCTTGCTCTATCTTTGCCGGAATCCGCGTTGAATTAAACATCTTGCACAGTCGTCAACAAACCATAGATCCCGTACATGTGGATTTCGTCAGCTCTTTGATGGTAGGCATGGGTTTCCCAGCTCAAAATTTCATCGTGATCGATCAGTCAGATTGTACTGGATTTCCAGAAGGAAAAAAGGAGCCCGCTAATATTTTCAGCACATTAGCACAAATTGACGAATTGAAATCTTCTTCAGATTAAGAAACACCGAGTTTGGAGACAGTTATAAAAGGCTCTGTGGTCCTGCATTCATGCCCAGCTCATACCTGTTCATGGTTCTCCGAATCCATGACTTTTTATAAAAATAAATGTAGGTCAATAAGACCACAGAAAAAGTAGCAGTGACATCTGCGTGTTTAAAATTCATTACTTCATAGCTTTATTTTTCTTGATCAAGCTGATCACACATCTGTTGTTGAAGCATACACTGCATAAAGGCTTGTGAACACAACTGAGGAAAACAGTGTTAAAATGCAATAGTTTGTTACAGAAACTTTTCAATCAGCATCTATCTTTACAAATTCCTTCATCTGCATAGACAACGTGAACAAACATTTTATAACTGACATTTACACCTTCACTAGTTATAGGCAAGTCACTACGTTCACGCGAGACTATATCATGTAGTTAACAGTCTGAGCACAAAAAGTCAGTGCATAAGTCCGTGTTTGCTTCATCGCACTGATATGCTTACATTACTACGATTAGTCTAAAAGCAAATCAGTTTTTAGCGTTATAAATAACGACTTTGATAAAACTAGTAGCAGTCAGTACTTGTTTCCTTCGAGTTATATACTGCTTTCCTTTACATGGTTAGGGACCAAAATCTATAAGCAACAACTTGGGGAGAATACTAAAAGTACAACTCGTCTTAACTAATAACATTCACCTTCTGAGCTACGGTTTTCTACCTTTTTTACTACGACTTATTAAGCGTTTTTTAATTCATTTCGAATTTCTCTGCTTAGCTGTACCTAGTATCTCCAGCTAGAAAAAATTCTACAACTACGACGGTGCAGCCTGCTGAAACCTGGACTTTAACATGTTCCTAAAGCCCTTTCGTGAAACTTGTAATTTCAAATAAACATGCCTTTATAAATTAACCCAGGAAAGGTACTTAAATTTTTACAATACCTATTTCATTCAAGGAATTGCACAAGTACTTTGGCATCCTCAATGATGACGACCATCATGGTACCAATATAAATTGTTAAAATCTCTAAGCTAATATCGTGCTCTGATTTCCACGAATAAAACAGGCTACGAAAAACTTTCACGTGACCATCTCCAGCCTTTTGCTTCTAATAAAAATAGCTATGATGTACAACCTCAAGCTATGAAGTTCATGAAGGTACATAACGCTATCCTGGAGCCCGACTGACTTCCGTTGCAAAAAGTAGTTGTTGCATACCCTTCTCGCACCTTGGTATAAAAATTTAACAAATAGACGCAAGATACATACTGATCCTCAGCGCAAACATATTAAAATACATACTAAATAATTTACAGCAGCTCATCATTCTCAATCGCCATCAGATTATGTACAAAATGAGGTTTCCCACGATTACACCAATCGGTTAGCATTATAATCAGTCCATTTTTGTACCTGTGTCAACTATTTCTTACACTAAGTAATACTACTCTATCAAGGTTAAAAAAACGCGATATTCAGTTTTCAGATTCTCTTCGGCTGACGTCATGTGATTCTAGGAAGCTTATCTTTGTAGTCGACCGGACAAATAAGTGGCAAAAACTTCCGAAGAAGCACCGAAAATGAGCATATGGTCATAGTGTGGCAACAGAGTTATAAATCATTTCTGTTTTAAAGAATATTAAACTAATGAGCTTTGAATATCGGGACAAATGGTGATGAACATTACGTATGAACGTTACGTCGGCTTTTGAGGAGGAAACGGTGTAATAACAGACGCAGCAACTGAAGGTGGCGGGGCAGGCGTGGTAATCACTGCAATAATCATAGTTTGAGATTAGTTCGTCTGTGGCGTGATTTAGGTAAAAAGATTCTATGATTAAGAAAATACTTACCACCATAATGAGGGGAGTACTGCGGAGGGACAGTTGGAATGATCGGATAGCCTATTCCGACATGAGTGTGATGGTGTGTATGACTATGAACGTGATGCTGCGTAGGTGGCGACCTGCTTTCTGGAGGTTGTCCTCCCAAACCCAGAGGCTTCGTATCTTTTGACAGATCCGCTGCTTTTCCGGTGGAATGACTGCCGCTAGAATTGGAACTTCCGGATCCTGATGTTCCACCTACAATACTCCCACGGTTTCTTTCAGGTACACCACCTGGCGATGTTGAGGCAGGAAGAGGCGAAACGTTCGGTCCCATAGACGTTTGACCTGCGGAGACTTGAGGATTTGGTGATTTCAGAGCCCGCTCTTGTAACTCATGAATCTTGTGTGACGCAGCATAGTATTGGGCATGGTGTGACAAGAGGTCAAGGGCTTTGGGAGCTGAACCCGGAGGTGGTGGGCCACTCGGTCGAGACAAATCTTCGGGTAGTGGAGTACCTCCCGGTGGAGGGTATCTGGGCATGGAAGGGTGAACGTAAGGCCCAGAATATGGTCCTAGTGATGAAGCAAGTTGGCGATAAATGGAGGGATCCATTGGAAACCCAAACGGCGATCCAGGTAAATAGCTTTGGGGGATGTAAGCGTAAGATCCCGCTGTCGGCGGAGGAGGAGGTCCTTGAGTTTGCATGGTTGGTTTGGCACCTTCGTGTTTCTCTTTATCCTTATCAGACTCGTCCTTGCTTTTGGAGTTATCAACGGAACTTCGTCCGCTCGAACTTTTAGAATCTTTGCTCAATTCTTCTCTAGAATGCCTTTCATGCCTTGCATCTTTTGCATGTTTGCTACAAGGTATGAAATGCTGATTAGGCATTAAATTAACTGGTCGTTTTTCATAGTGCTCAGGAAGTTCTGTCTTAATCTCATGAGGTTCTTTATCTGCCGAGGAAGTAAGTCTAGCTTCTTTATGTTTTTCTTTCTCTATGCCTGGTTCTTGCTTGATGTTGCTAATTAGAGATGGTGATTCGATTCTATCACCCAGTTTGCCCTTTAATCTTCCTTCATCACGGTCTTTATCTTCCATAGATCTTCCTGGTGGATAATTACTGTCCATCACAGCAGATGCAGGTGGGTAATCATAATAACCGGGGAAGTAAGGGGGGTGCTGTGCCTGGTAGAAATGCTGCGGTGGAATATACTTTCCACCAATAGGAAAATCAACCTTGGGTGATCTGCGTTCATCAGGTGACATTGATGATGTTGGCGGGAGAACATGTCCAGATAAATGTCCCAATGGGT
>VRMD01002526.1:0-13042 GCA_009872375.1 Sminthurides bifidus | reverse complement strand
CCTTATGGTTACGAAACAAATCCATTTTCAACCACTGACCGGCATGTAATTGCTTCGTGGACCAGCGCAACTGCATACGCCGCACTTACGTGCTTCAATCCTCGTATCCCATGAAAGTTTCCCCGATCTCAGAGCTTTCCTTTCGGGGGTACCTTAAAACGG
Organism: Sminthurides bifidus; assembly: GCA_009872375.1. Classification (NCBI taxonomy): domain Eukaryota; kingdom Metazoa; phylum Arthropoda; class Collembola; order Symphypleona; family Sminthurididae; genus Sminthurides; species Sminthurides bifidus. The sequence goes on along the minus strand of VRMD01002526.1, from coordinate 12,880 downwards.
TTCATTTTGTGACCCTACCACAATTCATTTCCGGGTCAATGACAGGAGCGAATTCCTTCAAGACGGTGCGCAGGTCAGAGGGTCATGGTCCTGTGCAATTATTCCTTTCACGCACAGACCATGCTAAAACGCTTGCATCTTCTTAATTTACTATCTTTTTCATGTCCAGCACCAAGACGTAAAGACAACCTCACCTGCTCATTAACTTTGATTCAATTCCTTCCACTTTGCTTAATAGTCAAACCCAGGTGTCTGGTGCGAAACTATTGATTTCGAACGTACAATTTACAAGCTTTCACTGACTTCCACACTACCATCATCCGCATTCAAGAGCCGGGCGGTCGTTTTTTACAAGTCGTTTCGTTAGCACGCAACGATAGCAAGATGCGGGCACCCACTATTCTGCCTTCACAAATTTTTAAAAACCTGTAGCCTGATTTTCCCTTTGACAATAAGCGTAGAAGACCGATCAATGGCGGTTGGCAAAAAATCAAACGAATGCTTGCTTGCTTTACGCTCTAAAATTGAAAATAGTTCTCCGTTCTACGTGCGGTTAGGAAGGAAACGTATGTCGTTCCAAATTCATTGTCATACCAAATCCTCCCAACACTCATTGGTCAAGGAAGGCGTCCCCCCCCCTGCACGTTTTCATTGTCATGTGTCTACGTATATGCACCTTGGCCAATCTTCCCTACCGGCGAGTCGATCAAAGGATTCGTGAATGCTTTGATGGTGATGCGTGCGAATTCTGTTACGGGTTGCAAAATGCGGTCTTTTGGCGACCCGCTACGGTTACTGAGGATGGCATTTGGTGTCATTGTGAGCTGACCACCTTGAGGCAGGAAGTGTTTGGTCCTTTGGTTCGTGGGTATTCCCTGTCACTCAGGTGAGCGCTGGTACCGTTACCGTACGTTATCTCCGCTAATCTCTTGCACTTCGCCTCCTTATCTGCTGACCACATACTGGTCGGTCCTTTTGAATTTTTAAAATATCCTGTCAATCTACCGAAAACAAGCTGATTGTGCTGCTAAAAGTTGCTGTCAACTTGCTCTCGTTCAATTTCTGAGCCTCCGGCTTCTTACGCAGAGGCACCATCATCAATACTCAATACCTCGAAATACTTGTACTAGCCAGTCCATCGTCAGGCAGGAACAGTTATTTCCCTCTGCTTTTTATCAATTCAGTCTATTGTCCCATCAACAAGTGGACAAGTGGGATCAAGTCTGCCGTCAGCTTAGCTCCCTGCTCCTTCTTCTAATTCGTCCACTTTTTCTTCCATCAAATAATTTATCATTTCAGCTCTCATCAGCATCACACAAATCTTTGAGTTTTTCAATGACGTATACCAGAACCCGTTCGTTCGGCTTTCATTGTCATTTACATGTTCACTCAGTTCCTCCCTCAGTTCCTACTCCAGCTCTTGTAGCTTTCACCAAAACAATAATGGAAATCAAACCAAAAGTTAATTCATCGGGATTACACGTACCCATGCCACTCACAGACTTGTATTCCCATCATTATTGCTCTCTTCACTATTGTTAATACGGTTCTTCATTGCTGTTCTAACCAGTCAACTTCTTGTTGCGGTTTTCCTCTTCTCCGCTGTCGAACTCATGCCGGTTTGCAGGAAGCGGTTACCTGGCACAAGTAATCAAATGTCTCTCATCTCACTCACCGTGAGCACAGGAATTATCACCCCGAGCATCATTGCACAAAATATTTAGTAATTACCGCTAGTAAATCATTTTATTCTCTTCATCATTTAAATCCACCCTGCAGCAACCATCTTTCACATCTCAATCTCTTCCCTACCTTCAAACGTAAATCTTTTCAAGTTCAGCCACCACTTACGTCCTGCCCGCCCTTGATCACTGTTTACCAACATGGCTTCTGTGAGAGCCTTTGCTAGGCATTTCCTCACATGCGCGGTATTTACTCACAGACTCAGATTAAGTTCATTTTCCATCATTTAATCTTGATTCTGTCAAAAGAAGACGTAAAGTGGCAACATTCTTACCGTAGTTTCTACTAGCCGGTACTTGTGAAAAAAATCTACACGCGTAAACTTGTTCAATACTGGTTTCTTGAAGTAGTGTTAACATTTACGTCGGCATTTTTCTTATCTTTTTACATCTCTACATCATCATCTTACATGGTCATTGCCTCGTTTCCACCGAAAATTTAATGCGGTAAAAACCACTTGAGATGCGATTCTTCCGATCTTGATCTTCAACCTCATCACCATTAGTCCTACTTCACCGCTATACGCTCCAGCTTGCCTCGGTGCGTTTTATGTAAGTTTCTTCTCTTTGCCAAACGGCAAAATTTTACTCGCATGCCGGACTTCTGTAATGTACATGTGTACTTTTTTCCACCTACCTCAAAAAGAATGCGAGCATTAGCGTTAAAAACTTGTAGGTGTTTGCATGGTTTTCCTCGTTTCCTCCCGTCACTCCAAATAATCAAGAGCAAATGTTATTTAAACAGCAGAGGAAAACAAGGATTATTGCAACCCTGTTTGCGCCTCATCATCACCTACTCTTCTCATCTAGCCAGCATGGTCCATCATTACAAAAAATTCTACAACATTAAATAATTTTTCTGCCAGAACACACTCAAATGTAAATGTGACACATTCACGATTCCATACCGACCTTAAGCTTTAATACGACCATACTCGTGTCTTTCGCTGTTCGCATTCCAAACGCTAAAATTCTTACAGTTTCAAGGACTTTTTTAAAAAATTACACACAACTGCATCTTGCAACTTTCCAGTGCATTCTTCCCCTAATGAGAACTAACGATGATGCTTTCTAATCAATTTTGGTGGCGAAGTTGCGTCATTTTTGCTTAACATTTTTTCCACTAATGAGGTGCATCATTTCCCTTTTTTGAACGCTTTCTTTCCCTGCTGTCAGTCTGGCCTAGGCTGTTTATTTTCCGGCTTCCGCCCTCTACTTTTCTTTCTCGTGCTCAATTACTGGCAAACCCACATTGTCTCCCACCTCAAAGGTGATTTAGTGCTTTCATATTCTTTCTCACTGGCTTGCGTAGGCACACACGTAAACAAGGTCCCGGTTTGCACGCACAGTCATTATCGGTTTATCACCTGGATGACTGTGGATATATGGATGACTCCCAGCTACAAATTGCACTGCAGATTGCATCCATGAGGCATAAAAGAAAGAGCAATCTTTCAACTAGCCATGTTCTCCAATTACTCTAGCAAGGGCTGGACGTAACGCAGAGGAAAACAGAAGTAAAACGTTGTTCCTAAATTGCCTCCAATGTTCCACATGTGCTTCTTGTCGAGTATTCATCATGTCATTCAAAATTAGAACGTCTCATCAAACCTTCCCTACTGCCTGGCACAATGGCATATCAGCATTCCAGAAGCCGGGTCTCGGATAATGGAAGCATAAATCAAAATTCTCTCATCTTTTTCTCCTCCCCACGTGCTTTCTTCTGACCAAAGTAGTCCATCCCTCACATGGCCTTTTTTCTGCATTTCGGGCAGCAATTTCCAAAAAAATACACAAGCGTCCCGCATCCTTCATGCGCCTACCACCATTTAAAACCTATCTGAGCTGACTAACGCTTGCACGTGTCGGAGAGCCGTATGAAATGGCTACGCTCTTGACAGTAAATGTCGAAGTCAAAGCACGAGCGTCATTCTCTTACGCGCATCTCCAACTCTGTTTTTTCTGCCTTATATGTTTGATTCCTTTTTTGCCTTTCCGCTTTTAAATAGAGATACGTTGAGCAACGGCAGCTTGTGACGTAAGACGATGATAGCAGTCGGCTATCTTTGTCAGTTTCGCGCCGTTCAATAGACCATGGCTCATCTAAATCCAAATTTGAGACTATCATCAGTCTGCCTAATCACCAAGGCATAAGCCGACGAAGGATATGTATTAGAACAATTCAAAATTTGTGTTTCGGAACAAATGGGATCAGTTACACCGTTGTTCCTACTTGAAAAGTTCTTACTGACATCAACTATCTGTGCTTATGCCCAGACAACAAGTATTCGCTCGTCTAAACTTTCGTCTTCAATTTGCAAAAAATACATCGTGCTAATCTCAGCTTACAATGCTATCCCTGTACCTGAACCAGAATCTTGAACTCGTTTTTCAAGACTTAATACAGCACGGTTTTTTATTTTGCACAACACTGGTAAGTAGTTCATTGAAGGGCTACAGGCTAAGTTTCATAATTTTAATCGGCTGGACACAAAATGCTTTTTAGCATAGCTAGTCTTTCATTCTTTCGCGGTAATGTATTGCCTAATAATTAAGTGTATTAAAAAGCTCTCATTTGAGCTATTGAAGCGGCTTACCTTCAGTAACATTTTCATCGTCTATGGCAGGAGCTGGAAAACAAAACAAAAGACGCGTTACCACAAGAGTAGTTAACAAGAGTCGAAGAGCTTTCAGTACGAAAATTATCAGTCATCATCATCCATCATGCGCCTCTTCTTCTTTCCCCGCACGCATCAACGTTTTAAACGTAGTACAGCACGGAGCCTTGAATTCTTCAGCTGCATTCTTGTTGCACAGCTGACTTTCGTCCACACCACGAACTTGAAAAAAGCTTGAGAAATCAAGCTTATCCTTTCGTTTATATGATGCAGTTTGAGCAAACCACCTGTTGCTCTCATATATTCTCCTTTCCATACCCGTGGTTTTTCTCAAGCAACGACAATAATTTTCTCTTTAGGTGCAACAAGATAACCGCGCTAAAGCACTTCACTACATCGGTTATTTTTTCATAATGATCGAACATGAGGATAGGATGCACGCAACTTCTATCCGCAAGGCACCTTTAACTCCCTGATCTGATTCTGAATCCGTGTATGTGGCTTCCGAAGAGTCAGGAGCATGTGTGGTTACAATTCGGTGCTTTCACGCTGCAAGGTCAACAAACTACTCGCAAAACATTTCCGTGTACCTAGTCCGTATTATCCGACTCTGAAGCCTCGTGGCTCTGCTTCCGATATATCCGACTTGGGATTAAAGAAACCGTGTTATTCTCTCGCGCAAAATTGTACGTTACAATTGCGTGATTTCTGTAATTTGTAAAAATGCTTCATGTCTACTCATAGCATGCGCTCAACCGCTCGCGGTTACTACACTTATACTAGTGAAATCATATTGTTTTTCTAGTATCTTGACTGTAATTTCCGCACACTATTTATTTCTTAAGCTGCATGTGCCACGAACGGAGTCGTTGGAAAATTTTATTGCAATTTCGAATCGCAGTTGGCAAATTTTTCCACGCTCTTTTCAATAATAACAATAATTCAGCGCTAATAAGTCTGGACTTCACGCGTTGCAAAATTGCAAGATTTTTCACCTCCAGATTTTCAATGCAATCGCCCAGCATCTACACATTTAAACGGCACAGGGTCTCCACTGATGCCGGGATTTCACCCGGCGTGGACAACTTAATACCCCATAGCTGGCTCCGTCCATGGTTCGACAAGCTTTTGGATTCGAATAATTTGCAGTTTTGCAACTTAATGGTCCTGGGGTACCATTTCCTATTGTAATCTGCAAACATGGAGGAATATCTTCGGCGCCGTGCCATTTCTAGATACTTGTAAGGCATAAGGCATGATTTTCTCCGCATTCTTCACTGTGCTTGCAGTAAAAGAGAGATATCGTGAATACGAGAACTTTCCGGTTAAAGTTGGAAGAATAGTAATTCAGTATAATAGGACTGACTCGCCGACATTTTTACATTTAATTTGTTGAGTAAGGGCAATAAAAGTTAGTCTGATGACTTAATGTTTTGAAAATCAATTCCCTTTTGTTTCACTAATGGGAGCCTAAGCCACGCAACGTATAATTTTGCACCTGGCAGACGTCGAGGAATGTCAGGGATTGCAGCAACATCCTTTGAATTTGGATAGTTATGATGACTATCTCGTACTCGTCGGCAGCAATACCGGCACTTGCCTCTCATTACAAATTAGGATNGACGTCGAGGAATGTCAGGGATTGCAGCAACATCCTTTGAATTTGGATAGTTATGATGACTATCTCGTACTCGTCGGCAGCAATACCGGCACTTGCCTCTCATTACAAATTAGGATGCGTCCAGTGATAAAAACGAAGAGGACAACGAAACAAGCAAGAAATGCATCAGGATGTGCAGAATGATGGATTAACTTGGACGTTGTAGAAAACAAGCCTAGGGATGGCAACAGTCGTACGCAGTCGTATGACAAAGTTCACACACGGATTAATCCGTCATCAAGTAAAGCTGAGCAGGTTTTTGTCATGTACTGTTAGGAATTTCGTTTCCCGACACTTCACTTTCAGCGTTGCGAATTTGTTCGCAACTGCAGTAGCGATGAATGATGAAATCAGCAGGAGCTACTGCAACTGTTCATCTCCACGCTTACGCACGCATGTTACCATGGCAAATGAGATTACTTATTGTGTACTTGATGAGGTGAATCCTTCTTCGCTCTGCTACATCTGATGACTAGACAGCAAAAACCTTGATGTCACTTCCTTGAGCACAATTTACTCAATGGAGTTAAATGGGAAAATGCATCTGATCTCTGATTCACACTACACGGCGACCGTTGTTAACTCGCCGGCCGGTATTCTGACGTAGTTTGTAAATCAGAACAAGCAATAGTTGCTTCTGCTCTTGCTCGTTAATCACTCGCCATTCGTAAGGTGAGGACGGAGTTCAACTCATAGCCGAGACCAGGTAAAAGGCCCGTATTCGACTTACACGATCTTCCAATTTATTTTAAGACAAAAACAAGTTCCCTTTTTCCTCTCACGTTTCTTTAAATACTCGCCCCTTCTCTCATGTGGAACGATCAAGTGCTTTCTCGACACCGTACAAGCAAAGTGAAAAATCACACGGAATCACGACACATTTTTTGCATCAATTCTGCATAAATTCCCCACTAATCTCCCTCCTCCTCTTCCTCATTTCTTAAGTCCGAGAATAGATGAAGAACCAGGGATTCTTTCTTGATTTGCTCATTCTCATCAGTCAGTCAGTCTGCATGTTCTTTCCTGAGCTCATGCTCATGCACAAGTCTTCAACTTCTTCTCAAGTTACAGTGCCTGATGAAAGGTGTGTAAAAGAGGAAAGACCCATGTTCGCAAACCATGCATGATCTTTGGCTACATATACCTTTAATTTCAGTACTTTTCATCTTTGAAAGCTTTTGAAAAGAATCAAAGCAGAAGGCTGACAAGGGCTTCTATTAAGACTTGAATACATTGTTTTCTTCATCCAGACTGTAAGCAATGGGGTAAATGCGCAAATATCTTTATGATTCCTCCCAGTGCAATGATCCTGAACAAGTGGGAGTGAGTAAGCAGTTCTCATTTAAGCTATTTCCGAGTAGCCAGTGTCTGACATAGGGTTTTAATAAAACAAGAATTGTTCAGACGATTAACTTGGATTCATCCGTCACGTAACTTGTTTCATAATTCACTAGACATAGAGTCATCCAGTGCACCGCGTAGCGTAGTAAGGAGCTTCACCAAATATGGAAAATAATCCCTGATTTCAATTACCTGTCGTCTGCAACTCAAGCTATATATTTTCCACACTGGGCCATTCATCCGTCCCCGCAGACGTGGCAATCTTCCTGCATCTCTTTCGCCTGTCCTCTTGTCATGCATCTGCACTGAACTTGAACTTCATTTAAGCTATTGTGTGTACCGGGCTCATGCGTTTCTTCTCTTCAAGACAGGAATTCACTGAGCCACTACTGGTTTCTAATCAGTTACCGTATTCATTTGTCATAACAGTACTTCTGCCACTTTTAATCATCGCAATAACCGTCGCGTACTCACGACCATTTAACATGGCCACTCGCAACGCTCAAATACTGCATTCAAATGTGCGAAATCTCAAAACTTGGTCGGATTGAGGTGCGGTAAATGGACTTGGGAACAATCAATTGAAATTTCGCTACTACGCCTCGCCTTCCGTGTAGGACGATCCATCGAGATTTTTTTGCACAGTCTTTTACGTCAGTCATCCTTGTCATTTCATCATGTGTATCACAATGTGAATTCGCTTGCGACTCTTCTCAATGGATGTTTGATTGGCGTCATAGTTGGAAACTAAAAGCTTGCATTTCTTATTTTCGCCAGACAGTTTTACCATTCCCGTGCCCAAGTGCTCAATCTCGATACCAAGCCTGCCATTCATTTGCCTCATTGAACAATTCTGTCTTTCGTTGCACTTTTGCGAATTTCAGCATCACTGCACCACTGCTACGAAAAAAACTCCCAGGTCGAAAATGCAAAAGCACAACAACAGGTGCAGCTTGTCAAATCATTTCCCGTATCACAGATCAAGCAGTACTTTCCTTGTAATTTCCCCATGCGAAAGTTTTGCAAACAAAATCAGGTGCATTTCCGAGCTTTCAAAACAGTGTGAAGCCGGATGAAGGCGTGCCAGTCCATCAACTTAATCCTGGGCTGTCAATCTTGTTGTGCTCATGAATATGCAGCGCATCTTTTATCAGCCCGAACACAAACACATATCCAAGGGCAAGGTCACCTCTGTTGTAACAAAGTTTGGCTGCAAATCCTCAATCAAATCTGTTGCATCCCAACCACCTGTTACATTACAACCATCTCTGGCTCCTAAACTACAAAAGTCAATGCACCATTTTGCAAACTTGCGTTCCTTCACATTCAAACGATGAGCCATCAACTGCATGCGATTGACAAAACGCCTCATCTGGCATCATGGTAGCGCCATTTACTTGGCTAATAGCGATCACGAAAGATGCATCTGTAGTAAAAAGTTGGAGCGTTCAGAACGCGGCCATTTGCAAAAAAAAACATTGTTACCAAAACTCCTTGTACCAGCCCCATCGTGGAATGTGAGTGGACATGGAGCGCATCACATCTGTAAAACTCCTGTTCCTCGAATTGAGTGCTGACTAAAAGCTAAGGAGCTGGGATGAGTGCCAGGAATGCCTACATGTTTGCCTGATGATGACCAGTTTCATGGAAGAGGGCAAGGCCGCCATGCAATGACGTTTGATATGCGATTTGCCAAAGCGCGGACCTTTTCACAGGCTTTATGATTGAACGACGTCAATTAGAAATCCATTAGGGATGTAGAGTACCGAGAAGGAATATTCCTCCGCATAAAAGGCTATTAGCCCTGTTGAAAGGAGCAAGGTTGGACCTTTTTTACTCTAAATTACAGTTAGCCGGTACAACAATGCGTCTTTCCGTTCTTCTCTTGCTCCCGGCCTTGGGAATGCGTTGATGGAAAACCTACTTTTAGATTTGCAAGGAGGAGAACAATAATAATTACCATGATATGCTCTTCGAGATGCGAATTCTGTAATCGGAGTGCTGGCGCCGGAGAGATTCTGCATCTCTTCCGGTAAATTGATCCTATGTCATGATTACCGGTTAAATGAGTATTTATCATCCGTAATTAAACAGTGAACAACATGTTCGACCAGTTTTCATCGCATCTCCTAAAAGCTTTCCTTCAAACCCGTATGCACCCTCATACTCAACTCGATTAACTCACTCACGGTCAGCTTCATCGGCTTCACACCACGTCCCAGTCTACGCTTACGGTATTAGGCGCCGGCCGTCTTTCAGAGTACAGTAGCTGTTGCTGATTGTTATTTAAACGCTGCAATTACCTTACTACGACTCCTCACAAAAGATATACGTGCATACGTAGCAATAGGAGTACATCAAGTGATACTTCAAATTCAGTAAGCTAAAGGGACTGTGATGAAAGTTAAAACCCGTCAGCCGTCAAGCGAATTCTGTAATTTTTTGGCCCGCAAAGAAATTATAAGAAAGGTCATTTCGGAATAATATCACAACTATGCAACTCCTTCCTAAATCTTCTTGCTTTTATGCCACAAAAAACTAGCCATAACCAGTAGCGAGAAGCCGTTAATCTGATTTGGAACGATCTGACTTGAAGTACGACGACGTACTTCGACGTGTACGTGCGGCCGATATTTTCCCATGCGTTTTAAATCTCGGTGACTCACGCTTCATCGCATTTATTTTCAAGGACTGACAAATGAACGAAAGGTGCTACGTGGTACTGAAGCAGTAGGAACTCCTATTTAAAATCGGGTTCTCCCGTATTAAAATTTTCGAGAAAAAAAACTGTCGCAAAACCTAATGCACGCAGCCAGACCGGAGCTGAAGCACGGTAAAAGTGCTGCAAGTTGTGAAGCTTGGTTGACTCGTGCGACTTTTGAAAGATGTGTTTCTTCCATGTTTACGTGACGTTATGAGTAAGGTTGGGTGTAAAAACATGAGTGTGCCATCATGGAGGTAAATCGTGGTTGCAAACAGTCCCTGTAACGGGACTTGTAAATTCATAATTGTGTATAAAACCAAGGATTCGCCAAGGTTTTGCCCAGCCGTTTTGTTAAGAATTTCCCACGGTGACAGATATTTTCCATTTTTCAAATTCCCGTTCCTTCGCACAAATGGTGGTGAATTCTTTTCGAACTATACGAATAACTGTTATCATTTTCCCTACTATTATCTCAGTCAGCTGGTGCACCGGCTGTCTTTATCGGCCATTGGCAAGCGAAACGAGCATCACACATTATCCAATATATAATGGCCAATTCGGGTTTCTAAATGTGCGACAGGAAACAATTTCAATTTTACGACAAATCCAGTTCTGTATGCCAAGTCCAAAATCGAAATTGGGGAGGAGATGTGAGGTTTTGCGGAAAAACCAACCCCCTATCGGTGGTTGCTCCAAGATGGTCAAGACGATAAAGGGGTTATGGATTTACAACTCCCTACCAATTATCACAATCAGCGTAAGTATTTTGAAATGACCAGAATCTCAACGTTTCCCAGTAAGATGAGAGTTTCGCCGACTCTTGCACTAACTTTTCCTGCGACCACATAAAACTTAGCTTGCAGATCGTCATCCAGTCATTACAGATATCGCATTGGCTAAATGCGATAAATATTTACGATCCTCTATCATCATTTCGTCCATTGTATGATTTTACCTACGGCACTCATGTCCATCTCAGTTCCCTTAATTCACCGTTTTATGATTCCTCCGCAAATCGCCTGCTTATGCCCTCACGTGAACCCGGTCCATTATTCCGGGTGGTGGCTCTGATACTTATTATATTAAGCAGCAGGTATCGCAGCGATGCCATATGAAGTGTTATATGAAACTACCTGAAATTGCAAAAATATTCTCCAACTCTTAATTTTTGGGTAGTTATGGGATGTAATGTGTGCGAAATTGGCTTTTACTCGTCACTTCTTATTAGATTAAGTTTTCTAATCTTGAAGAAATTACCCAAAACTCATATTTAAAGTCCACCGGTCCAACTTTGGTCGAGGCTGAGCGATCGCTCATATGAATTCTTTACACTGCCGTTCATGTATTGAGTAAACTGATGCGAATTTGAATTCAAATATGTACAAAATTACGCGACGGACAACAACAGGATACCACCCTGGTTGTTTTGCACTGGGTGCTTAGGACGGAGGAGGGAAATCGCAAATCGTGATGAGCCCATTTGACTCAAAAGTGTCCAAATTGAACAAGCATTTACTTTCAAAGACCACTTGATCACTCACTCAACCATAGAATCTGATTTAATATTGGTACTCCCTGAACCCCCACCAAGTTGTAAGAGTCGAGCCGAACAATACAATCAATTCCTAGTCCTACCATCGTTTAGCAGACCGTGTTTAGATCCCATGATATCAGCGGGATGTTATCATTTCTTCTTACATATCAATCAAAAATCCCACACATCTTTTTAAATCTTCCTATTCGGATCAAACGGCGATTTTCCAAAGAACGTCCTTTCCCTCATCCCTACGAATTGTACTTATTGGCAAAAGTGTTTCTTTTGGATTGATCATGCAACTTTTTCGTCCCTCAGTTAAAACTTCGATGCAAATCTGCAAGTACTGCTTGCATGCGTAAGGTTTTTTGGCACAACGATTTAAAATGATAATTTCCATGGTACATGACATGGGCTCCCAAGAAACAAACCATGTTTGCATAAAATGCACACATAGCAGATCACAAGCTAACCTTCCGGTCCAGTACTAGTAGCTCATCTCAAGGGTCGAACATAATTGAGACATTTCCTTCTTGCCCTGAATCTAGGGATTGACCGCATCATGCTTCTATCCAAATCGTTACCCTCATATTTGCAAATGTAGTTGTTGAGAGAGTACCAATTCTTGTAACTGGATACAAGGGTTTAACAAAGGTCATACGCTTCTCGAGGAAACGTTAGGGTTTTTTTCCGGAATAAATTGATGTACTACTACGTCAGTACACGACACGCAAAGCTAAAGCAATGTACTCGTGGGTTGTTACGCTTTTTGCCGTGTTGATGAACAACTTTAAATGACTCCTGAATGTTTGCAAAACGTTTTTTCCCAAATCATCCGTCGTTAAGCGTGGCATTGGAAGTTCGCCAGTAAAATGGCAAGTTTTTCCCTTTCTTCCGGTCGGCGATGTTTCTCGAGAGGAAACTAAAGAGTAGTAGCGGTGCTGGGAATCCGCCTGTGAACTTGATTTACCGTACGGCTACACGACAACGCTGCATTTTTTTTTTGCCACATGCTCGTTGACATTTTCGCCCAGAGCTTGTAGCGCGAACGGCTTTTCCCTACAAAACGCAGCCTACTCACTTCACGTATTGCTGTGTTACCGCAGCACGGTTGCATCTTAAAATCAATCATACGAAGAAACCATGCGGAAAGATTGAAAACAAAGCTGTGCAACTTCTGCTCTGTTGTTCAGACCGAAAATGATCAGCTCATGTTCAACTCACAGATCAAAATGAAACGATGAAGCGATATTGGGTTTACTTATTTTTGACAACGACGCA
>VRMD01002525.1:0-13047 GCA_009872375.1 Sminthurides bifidus | reverse complement strand
CTTGGTCAACCCAATGTAAGTTAGTAAGGTAGTGAGACGAGAAAAAGTCCGTTGCGTGTGAGAGAAACGAGGTAAAAAAATCATGGGCAGTTTAACCGGCAAGTCATGAAAATTAGATGCATTGTAACGGTAATTGCTGCAACTGGGATACTCGGCGGAATAAAACCTTTCTTCGAAGCTGGTAGCAAGTAGCAACTGCATCACAAAACCGGCAGCAAGAGCCGGAAGCCTCGGAAACAATATAATTGTTATTGTAACGACTTTCTTAAATTTCGCTACGAGTTATCGATGCATTATGCTCCCCAACAAGTACCAATGAGTGCAAGTTTGCTCCCGTGCAAGTATGCAAGTTGGCACATTCCTCGCTCTTTCACCGCAAACAAGTTGCAAAATGGTACATCACGAATGACGTGACATCCTGCTTCCTAAGAGAAAAGCTCTGCCTTTTGTTTCTCATGGCTGAAAGGTACTCATGTGCCCCCGACGGACAAGAGACAAGGAGGCTTCGTCAGTTGTCAGGTGGTTCACGTCATGTGACACACTGAAACCATTGTCCCATCATCAGCTTCCTTTAAGTCTTAATTTCATTTTCCTTTGCTTCCGCTTTATCGTGTTTTTCCTCTCTGTTGACTGTTGACTTGAGTCACCAAACACATGGTCCTGAAAATTAAGACTTTGTAGACACTTTGGGCGATTACGAAATCCAAGCTGATGTTATACTATGCGATGAGCTGGAGGCATCATTTCAGTAATGAATCAGTAAAAATGTAGACATGAACCCCAACAGATGAAATTGTCAACCTTTCTCGAGCTGTTACTCATTGAAGATTGGCGTTGTTGTGCAGAGGAAACTGTCAAGGTGGCATATGAACGTATCAATTCAGATGGAATTTGATACTGCAGGCTTGGTTGTCCTTAAGGGCTTGGTCATCAAGAGTCTCAGGCCCACATGGCGTTCCTGTAGGCCTGTCACGATACTTTGGTTGATCTTAGGCTCTGTTTTAATTAAAAGCTACTTTCCCTCAAACGTTAAGCCGGGCTACATAAGCGATTGAATCATCACAAACTACTGGTGCTCACATACCCATACTTCCTTTGAGTCACATTTGCTTACCACACCTGGCGTAGTTTAGTTTCAACTTGAGGGTATTCTTCAAAGGCTTCTTTCACCTGAGTCGACCTCACATCATCTTGAGAATAAAAACGTTGGTTGACAAATCAAGCAATGTTAGAGGATTTTAACAACCACCGTTGCGTAACATTGTAGGTTGGAGCTGTGAAGACGGCATGTGACAGGTGAAAGTTACTTGGTTGATGACAAATATTCAAAAGACAATTGCTTTCGGCACTCCTGTAGCTTAATTGGATTCGTCCCGATCTTGTTAAGTTTTAGGTCTTCACTTGCTTGTGATCTACCGCAGTGAGGCTCCGTGCTTACTTTTCTTCTTTGACTTTTTCCATCGTGTGAAACAGGATAATTCGCCACACTGAGAGACCACATGAAATACGTTTGCTTGTACGTGCTCAGTGCACGGGGTTAATTTGTGTAGTGTTACATTTAATGAATCGATGTTATGGGATGGGCTGCCGACTGTGTCAGTGTGACACGGTGAAATCCTCTTCAAATCCAAAATTCGATTAAAAGTAATGGGTCGTTTAGCTAAATACGTGACTAATGTGTGCGTATTTTCTTTCCGGGTCTTTCGTGAGAAACCCTTTGCATCAGCCGGACAGGAAGATGCTGCAATGCCCTTAACGAGAAGACGCAAGGGAAAACGCTTTACCCAGTTGTGTGAATTTTTTTAGAACCCAGACTTTTTGCGAAACTTTATGTGTCTCACTCATGTCAATGAAGGTTGGTGTGGGAAAATGGTTTGAATTTCAACCTACTTCAAGCGGACTGATTGGATTCATTGGCTTCGATAAGAGGGTAAATAGCCCTCGAATTGTCAGACTGACTGACTGTGAGTGACGCTGTCAGATGTTGCTGGGAAGGTTTGTTTTGCATCGTCCGTGGATGCAATGTAGGCATACAGTGTTACTAGGCTAGCAATAATGTGCACTTGGTTTAGTTAACAATGTTGAATTTGGGTAACGGACTCGTTGATAAAAAGAGGTAAAAAGCTCACGTTCCCTGTGAAAAACGTGCCTCTCAAGGGCAAGATTAGATAGACTTTTGGTTTGTTTTTTACCTGAGTAAATTGCAACGCAACCACGGCCATCAATCCTCCTTTTCCTTGTCGGCGTAGGTATCAATTTTTCAATTCATGCATGCATGAATAGTGTGTGTTTAGGAGGAAACGTTTGAGGGAACAAAGCTTCATCTGCTCCTGTTTCTTCATATCGGATGCCTAATCACCCGTTAATGAGTGCTTTTGCAAACCGCTCCGTTGTACCAGTTTCGGGAACATTTTACCGCTACCAAGTTGAAGTACAGACAAATGACCGGTACTTCCAGATTCAATATCTTTGGTGTGAAGCCGTTGCTTGACATTTTGATTTCTTACTTAAGCTCCGGGTTTAATCAGTCTGCAGAAAGGCTCACAAGACGAAGGAATTGCTAATGAAGATGAAGCCGGAATCTGCAGGATTGAGGGCTTATCCTGATGGGACTTGGGTTGAGTATTCTGTCAAAAGGATGGATTTTAGTGACTTCAAGACCGGTCCTGTGTTTTTGATAAAAATAACAATCATCACAGGGATTTAATGCCTGATTTTTCGTGTCAAGTTGCAATCAATGAGACTCTTTACTTCAAAAACAGCTATTTGATCGTTGATTCGTTTCGGTGGTAGTGTTTTTTTGGAATTGGAGCAGATTAACTTCGCCAATTTCAACTAAAGGGGCCTGCATATGTGTTTGAATGTCGGAACCACTGGTAGATTTTTTTGCAGAATTAATCATGATGTCCTCAGTTTCAAACTAGTATGAGCTGTCAATCTAAAATCTCTACTTGATGGTGAATTACAGTGTAGAACTACTGACACATAATCATACGCGACTGCCCAATTTGTGAGGTCTGCCATGACCGTTTGTTAAGGCGTCTTTGCGTGAATCTCTGAGAAAGCTGAAAGATGCGGACGTGTTCAAGAATTTGCACGTGACGTTCGTTACCTGGCATTTTTACCCGCTGTCCTTTTTCACACCTTTTCTGCGAAGATAATGAGGCCGTTTGCAATGGAGTCGAGCACAACATAATTCCTTTGTTTCCAAAAGCATGAATGAATCTAATATGCAGTTTGTCCATTGTTTCATAAACAACAGAGCAGAATGCATCTCTCGTGGCTCACTTGAATCGGGTGATCTGAATCCGTCAAAATGTGTTGCCCGATAGTTAAGCTTGCTCCAACTCCAATCGTAAGTTTGGATTGTTGGTGTCTCTGATGATAGCTGAAGCAAGTACAATGGAATGATCTGGTCGGTGCAGTAATCTAGATTCCGAGGTACTCTTTCAATGGTGTCTCAGTGCTAGAACTGCGCATTCGGATAAGAGACAGTTGAAGCTGAATAGTACGAAGATTGCAAATCATATACTTTATATAGCTTTATGGTGTAAAAAGCATTAACCTAGTGATGGTCAGCTCACAGCGTCAATTATCTCCCCCTTCGCCAATTACTTTTTGACAAACTGAGGCCATTTTTTTCTCACCTGTCTGTTTTTTGCGCAAGCGTGGCTCTCATTATGCAGTTCTCTAAAAGTGCTAACGTGATTGAAGTTTTGGAGATGTGAGTCGTATTGGATACGGCTTGATCAAAGTGTGCCGATAAAAAACTAATACAGTCATGGTGAAAGGCACCGATGCGATGTAATGAATGATTGTCAACTTTTGATATGGACTTCTTTGATTTGGGCTATGGTTAACACGTATGAGACAGCGACAATCGTGGAACTTAGCACCAATAACTAATCTTGATAGGTATCGTAACAATCTTCTTCTTTTTGTTCTCACTCACCAGTGAGCTGGTGAGAAGCTTTGAACAATCTTCCAATCAGAATGACGTAAGGGTATTTATAACATGATGTGATCGTGTTCACTGATTTCTTGATCTGAAGCATGAAACTGTGCTTCTGACACTGATAGGAAGACCGGAGTCTGCCGAGCTGGGGAAGAAGGCTGCAACAAATAATTGCTATAGTGTAAGAATAGAGAATTGAAAAGTATTGAGCAGCGCAGCTTCTAAAGAGAAATGTTGTCATCTCGGCTAGCAGCTAGTACTCACTACTGTATCTGATTGATGGTATTCTCTATGGGAGATTTTTTGGGAATGGTCGGGTAAAAGGTCTAGTAGCGTAAGTAATAGGATGCATCGATCTCGAGTCGACTTGAATTTGTCTGATGCACAAGCGAAAATGCACACCTTGCTCGTAAATTAGCCATCTCCATCCAGGTAGCACCAGTGATAATGAAACACTTCCCCGTCCAAGATGGGGGGGGGGTGATTTCGCTCCAATAGGCACCCTTTCCAATGTTTCTTTGTCCGCCTTTGTGCTTCTAAATTATCATATCCAAAATCCAATTAAGCTAAGTTCTGAAGGGGAGAACCCTCAGAATGTTTATCCAGCAGAGTTATATACCAACAAACCTTGAAAGTTTCATAAAATTTCCATGGACCTCATTGAATTTTGAGTGCTCGCCCCAAGGTATCCTGACATAACACAAAATTTAGGCGTATTACACAAATTCTCACCGAATCCCAAACCCTTTTCCTTACCGCTCCGGCCTGCTTGTGAGACAATATAAAAGAGGAACTGACCCAAGAACCGGTCGGTCATATTAATGCTGTTTGCGACGCCCTTACGCAGTCATTTATAATACCGAAATATATTTGGCGCCTATTTAAATCTCCCCGTTCTCACCTCTCACCCTGAACTACCGCATTCCTATTAGATGAGCATCACTAAGCAAAGGTCTTTCTACACCCATCAGCTTCAGCTAATGGTTTTTTATAGCTTCAAGCTTTTGTCGAGCTATAATAGAGTTTCAATATTTCTATCAGGTTTCCTTCCAAGCAAGCAGATATGAAAGTTATCCTCCATGTACCTCCGAATTAACAGGTAGTCGTATCGTGTACCTGAGCTCATCATAAAACCAATTTCGTTAATTGCTTTATGAAACCTTGATCGTATCCTTTCCGATGAATAAGTTTTCAAACCCGACAAGAGTCCATTACAATTAGCATCTGTTTGACCACATGGAATCCAAAGGCTTGATCATCATCGCTAGTCACACCTTCACTATTTTACAGGTGTTTATGATCATCGTTTCCATGTTAATTAGCATGATTGACGCCAAAGCCAACAGAGAGGGATTCCAGGCAGATNATTAGCATGATTGACGCCAAAGCCAACAGAGATGGATTCCAGGCAGATGGGCTGCGTTCACCATTGCTTCAACCACCTCCTCGTTTTTAATCGGTTTAGTCGTCGGGATCTACAAGTTGAACCGAACTGGAATCTGAATGCCTGGATGTACAGGTGATCAAGAATCCACCGGCTCTCCAGGCTTTAGTCCTATTAATAGTGTCTTGTCTTAACGTGGAATCCATGCACCTTTACTATGCAGTTTTGATGAGTTGATCAATGTTACGGTACAGTAGTAGCAGTGAATTCAATGTTCCCTGTCAGTTTTTACACCTCAAGAATGGGTTGCCATAGGTACAGTAGATCATTACGTGGAAGGAAATCATTTTACTCTTACAAACGATACGAATTAGATTAAAAACACGGTTGTACACATTTCTCAATTCCTCACCGGTAGTTAGCAAAACGTTGGTCGCCATCGTACTATTTCACACTATTGACAATTTAGAATACCAACTTCCGCAAATTGTGAGGTCGCATCACGTGACAAGACCCTTCCGATTGTATTTGCATGCAATTCTGTTGCATGTCATCATGATTTAATGTAATGAATGAATTGAAGCATTGAAGCAGAAGCCTATACACCACCAACAAATCCTTATCGCTCTTAGCCCTACGACACACATTTCCGTGAACGGCTGCAAAATTTTCCCCATGGTTTGGCAACATCTTCCTAACAATTTGTGAGAACCTCTCGTAGTTCCTATTCCTCTTCACCTGGTTTATTTGCCAATGATGGCCGTGTTGATGGCGATACCGAGTTTGATAAAGAAAGGAGCTCGTGAAGAGAGTCCATTATGCAGTGCACGCTGAGAGCTTCAAGTTTCTCATCAGGATCGTGTAACTAACATTACGATGGCTAATCCTCTGTTTACTTTTAAACAGGTTGTGAGCAAAACGAAGCAGGGGTTCAGTACAGACTCGCGTTATTACGCAATCTAATCTAAACGTAAAGGGTTATCTGAAACATCATCTCCTATTTCCTCTTAGTGTTAGTTTCCACTGGCAATCTTTTGATGCCATCAGAAATTCATCAGACGGCTCGTTTGGGAGAATCAATCAAACTTAATTGCCATATTGTGGCTGAAGCCAGCGATAAGAGGAAATATGGGCGTTTGTTTACATTGGAATTCGTAGAATGTTTAATGTTCCTTGACGTTTCCAAGCCATCAGAGTAGTATCACAGGGCCTCGTTGTACAGTTGGTTTTCCTGTCGATAATCATACTGTACAGGAGAGATTGAAGTATCATAGCTTCAGGATATGGGAAATGAATCGCTCGTGCGGCTTGTTTCAAGATTCGAATTAATAGCTCGCCTCGCAGGCTACCATTAGCTCCAAGATTTGTAGCTTCTGGACTGATTTGTGACGCAGGATGAGGCTTGAAGACATGATCTTGGAAACTTCAAAGGTTGCCAGCCCTCAAGCTCCTGGAGTAGCAAAGGGTTTAACAAGAATGGGTTGAATATTGAATCGGCTCTGACTCTGACCCAGTGCCTTAGAGACATAGACACGGTCGTGGTCTTCGGTGGTGTTGGTATTTGATTGAAGTGGTGCGAGACTGCGTGCATTGTAATTTAGTGCGATGAGGTAACACCTAATTGAAACAATTTTCGAGCCAAATTCAACTCCATCCTATTATTTCCGCCTCGTTTCTCCTCAGTGGGTCAAAGTTCAGTTATTTAATAAGCTATAATTTGATGAACGTGTTGCGTGAATGCACATTCCACGCATTCTCCTCAGTCAGAACCAGGTCCGAGACTTTGAATTACATTCAAGTTCATCCGACGCTTCGTCAGCTCGACAGATGAGCCCATTCAATCTCGTGCTCTGATGTTGCCATTACACGGACAATAATCTTAATCTTGTTCTGCATGTTGGGATTCAAGTTATTAATGCGAATACAACGGAATAATGGACTAGTATAAAATATATTATTTCCCGCTATAACAACTTATTTATTCCTTGGATCAGAGAAGCTGAAGATGCAGTTGAAAATCCTTCTTCTTTTGTTCCCATTACAAAACCAGTTGATGTGTGTGTGGCGTGCAATCTTTGCCGGTCTCATTTCCCTGCATCATCGATTGTTATTGCTTGGCTTGGAGAGCGGCTATTATACCGTAGCTAACGTGTGGTAATTTTCTCACGTGTAAACGCAATAGCTAATTACCAAGCTACGGGCACTTGGTCATTGGGCTGACCGATGCATGGCTAAGTAAGTTAACCGAGTTTCACATCCTGGTATCGGATCAACAGACCCAGTCCACCTTCCAATTGGTAGCTGTTGGGGTTTAAGGGATTGAAAAAATGTAAATTCATCCATCTCGTGGGTCGAACTCAAGGGATGCCTTTCTTCGATCAGATGGAGTTCTTGAATCTGTAAATATTGGTCCTCAGCTACCCGGGTGTTCCCAAGTTGGTACCGATTATTCCAGCCTGGGCGAGCTTCTATTTCTGGGTTGAAGTTCCACAACTGCGTGTGAGATGGCTTATTGATTTTTTTAGGTGATCTTCATGGTTAGATTTTAATGCCAGTTTTTGAAATCTCGCCATACCAGTCTTCTATTCATATTGTGTAAGTTATTCACAGTCCTTAGTTAACTGGCAGTGGACAATGTTAAGGTTTCTGAAAATTATTCGTTGACCGATTAGTGCAGGTGTCGCGACTGTCCGGATCGGAAATAGACAGGAGGACCGTCATTTTTACCACGAGCCCGTACCTTTCATATGAAGTTCATTTAAGAACAACCTTCCATTTCTGCCATTGTTGTCACATGACATTGTTGTTCCTAATAGATTGCGTTTCCCATTTACCATTTCGTTCGATTCCTTCAATTGCAATTGTATTTCAGATAATGGTTTGGAACCCGAGTTCCACGGTATTTGTTATCCCTCCGGTATCGTGTCCTAAAGGACCTCAAATGTCTACCTACCAGCCTATGACGAAAACCACGTTACAGAACGATAAAATACGCATTGGAGGGAACGTTACTTTGAACATGGTTTCAATAAATTGTTTACGCCAAAAAGACTAATGCAACGTAACATTTGAATGGTTGCATTTCTCTGGTTGGCTACATGCGTTTTGTAATCTCGATTGTTGAAGCTGAAGACATGTTGTACAATTGGGTGAATTGAAGGATAGATTGTCATGGACAAAGAAAGCAAGAGAAGCAATGAGCGAACATGACAAGACAACATTTTTCAGACGTGTGCATTATCTCCTCCTGAAGAAAAACATACCATCTTCAATCACAGTCATGAGAAAATCTCTCCGAAGAAAGCACATGTCTGTCTCCCTGTAACACATGCAGTTTTAACATCATTTTTCAAACCAACTTGTGTTTACATCGTCAGCACATGGAGGCTTGCACAGACTTAGAGTTGGCTGCCCTGAAAACACGAGGTAGAGCCAGTGTCTTACTTTCTGAGTCCAGCAGCAGTTAAATCCATTAAATACCAATAGTATTTTCAGTAAATAGCAAGAAGACACCTTTCGTGGTCCCGTGTCAGTCCATGCTATTGAGTGTTACCTTCCAGTATGTCAATACTGAAGGCTTAACCTTGTACTTGGAAGATAAAGAGGACAAGAAGGTTTCCGTGGATACCTGGGCTTGACACTTGACCCTGTCAAAATGTAGTAATCTTGAGTGTGAAAACTACTTGTGGTTTTCCTCTTTGTTTCTTGGAATTGTTAAAGCGCTGCGTGGAAAAAGGCCGGAGAGTCCTTCCTTTACCTACTCGCTACTGTTTACAGTTAAATGTCTAGAGGATAACTGGAAATTTTTATATGAGGGTTTATTACTCGTGTTGTTGGTTCAGTTCACATAGTATATTACTGGATGCGGTTGTCGTTTGTTTTTCTTTGTAATTTAATATATTCCAGATAAAGGAGAGGAATCAGGGTCTGTTTTGATCGTTTACGACGTTGCTTTCATCCAAGCTGATTTTGTAACTCGGTAAATACACTCCGGTTACAGGGAGGCATGAGACTCCTTGGGTTCTTAAAACCTGTGTGAAATAGACTCTTCTTCCCATGAAGGGAAACAAAGAATGATCATGATGGGTTTCCAAATACACCTGGGAGAATGCTACCTTCGGTGGACTGAAGCAGTGCTGTCTCACCCCATGCTTGTGTAGCCAAAGGTAGTGGGTTTTTTATCACCTGGATGGACGGATGGAATGGATTGATCTGCGCATTCATTACAATGTGGCTGAGACGAAGACGATGTAGCTTTCAGCCTTTTTTCTCGCTTCGTTGACTGACTCGAGATGAAGGGTTAGCCTAGGATTTAGGATAGGAAGAAACCTGTTGAGGATTCTTTCCAGGAGCGTTTTCCCTATTCCTGGCCAAGGAAACCAGTTGGGTATCACAGCACACACTGTGTACCTTTTCACCCTCCGTAGGAACACAAAAGGAGTGATTAAAGGTCCGTGTGTATCCAAGACGAATCTTAAGAAGCTTTTGCATCACGTGATGCTGAGTCCCCTATAAGGGACCCTTTATACGGATAGGCTGGGTATCGTACTTACAGACTGCACAGCCGACTTAGCATGTGATACTAATTCTAGACTGATTCCATCAGGATTGGGACTACTCCGAAACAAAGTCTTTGGCTTTGTGCAGCATTGAAATCTGGAAGATTTACCTGAGAACGCGTAATCTGCATTGTTGCATCTGCTTTTAAGACTCGGATTTGGAATCAACAGGTGTAACAAAGAGAGGGCTAAAGCCCTCTCTCTTTCTCTCGCTTCTTATAAGTTTAAGACAAGAAGAGCGAGACTTGGCTGTGCGGAGTGCATGTGCCCAGGCACTTAAAGCACCGTGTTGGCTGTTTATATTCCTCCTCCTGATGTGGATGAGGAGATTGGTACCTGGTTTGGAACTCAGGTAAACTCAGGTACATAGGCAATGTAGTTCAGGTCTCAGGTATACAATGACGGTAGCATCATTGTCTGTGTGCTTGGAGCTGGCAAGTTTACTCCTCAGGTCTCAGGTATGAGTTGCTTCTTCTCTCTTGGAGTTTTGATCTCGGTGCATATTCGCCTTTCATTCTCAGGTGGTTCATCATGGAGTGAACAGCTCTGTGCAGTTTGTCAAAGGATCATGCCTGCGTTCCATGGCAGTCCAAGTTATCAAAGTGGTGTTGGTGTCAGTAAATCGAAGCTGATGTTATCAAATCAAAAGCGTTTGCCGTTGCGCCGTTACCGTTCGCAGGGATAGGATGTGAATCAACGTGACTGATTAATTAATTTACCTGTGTTTAATCATTGAACAGGCCTGACGGTCGGTGCGGGGAGTGGGATCATCCCCCCGGTGATTGGATTGAGTACTATTGGGATCGTCGGAGGTCCGCGGTTGTCACGGCAACAGCAGTTTCTGCAACCGAGTCATCCACATCGACAACGGCTGTATCCGCCGATTCCTCCGTGCTTTCTCAACCCGACTTCAAGTTGTAAAAGTGATAGTGGTGGTAATAATTCTCATCCTGAAACGATGAAGTGGTTCGGATCAAAGGTCCAGGATTCTGGACCGCAGTTGCTGAGTTTGAGCCCGCTGAGGATCGATGACGACGATGTGGATCATCACCACAGTGACAGATATTATTTTCCTCCATCGGCCCCTTCGACGCCGAGTGAGATGAAACGGAGGACTCGAGGAAGAAGTAAGTGAATTTTTTGAGCTAATTGCTTCAGTCCAAGATTTTTAGCTTTAATCATCGCATGCACAGATGAAGTTATATTTGTTTCAGTTAAGAATATTAAGGATACAGAGAATTCGGTAAACGGCGTAATGAGTAGACAGTTAAAAGACAGGTTAGCTTAACTACTGAAACATTGCAGTATCCATGACGTAGATCCCAAGTTTGGCCATGACGAAGAGGCTAGATCATCGTCTTGTCCGATATTTTAATTGATTTTTTATAGTCAGAAAGGGTTTCTGCTCACAAGAGGATCAGGAATGCATGACCACTCTGGTCAGTAGTGTTACGCAAGGATGGAACACGTTGATGATTCACAGCTGGTTTGTCATCATGACTGCATTCTACATTGCATTGTGTGTATCAGCATTCAAAAGTATTGCTTGTGAGACTGCTGTCAATGAAGCAAGCAAGTTGTCACGATTCCCACAGAAAATTTCCTTGGGAGAGAACTCACGATGAATGCGTTGGAGACCTACGGTGAAGCCGTGGCTGAGATGTATTCAAGCACCAGGTGTAATAGGAAATGCAACTTTTGTCATTAAAGACGCCATGGGATCGACACCACCACCTACCTGTATTCCTTGTATCATCTGAGCGAAGGTGTGTTTGCTGTTTGCTTGCGAAGCTACGTTTCGCGATTTCGTAATCGCCAATTTTTTATCCGTATTGTTCAAACGCTGATGAAATTCTAGTATTCTCGTGCTGGTTCAATGAGCGAGATGAATAACCAAAGAGTAAGGACGGGTCTGTTTTTGGCGTGAGCTGAAACTAATTAAGTTATTTTGTGTAACTTTTGTCTCTTATCCGTTCGCGCGTCCTTACAAAATGGGGGGAAAATTAGCTTGGATGACACGATCTGGTCCTGAAAGGGAAATTCGAGGTTTCTACACAATTTCTTAACGCGGGAAAGAGCCAAAATTGAAGCGTAGGTCAATACAATACAGCACGAAACACTTGATGACCTGACATCATTGACTTAGAAAAGTTTAGCTTTCAAGATAGTGCAAAGATGGGATTTCAGGTGCTAGAATTGAAAGACTTGCCGGATGACAGAGTCACTTGAATCGCTTTTACCAGTAAACAAAGCAAAGGTTAGCAGAAGCTCTTGGAGGCAATGGATAGACTTGACAATTGGACTTGATGGTGCCGGGAAACACTTTTGCTTACTTGAAAAGTTAACTCTCTCGTTTCCTACTTTTGAGGCATTTAGCGGACTTTATGGTAGCCCTTAGCACTGTATAATGGAGCAACCCTTTTCGCCTTCTCATTGTTTCCTTCCTCCTTCTCCCATTGTTCCTTTTATGTCTCTCGAACGAGAGGGACATTTCAATTCAGTCAAGTTCACTCACGGATGACCCACAAACCGGTTGCCTGTGGACACTCTCTCGGAACTTGCACCAAGTAAACACTTGTCTTCAGGCAGGACAGGAGGACATGAAAACGCTCTTTTAATTACTTGTAGCCATTCAAGTCGCGCTGACAACTGCCACTTGACCAGTTCCGAGTGTAAACTATTCCGAGATTTATGAATCTTCGCAGCCGGAACTGGTATTCTGAAGTGTTGAATCTGAAGAATTTCTATTTTGTAAAGATAAGTTTCAGTCTTAGTTCAAGCCCGTGGCATTCAATTCTAAGGTCTAAAGACCAGGAGCCTTTTCACCATAAATGAACTAGGTCTTGTTACCTTTTCTTGGAGTTGTATTGAAAGGAAGTAAATTAAGTAAATATGAATGCAAATAATTCCTTTTTATTCCTTCAAAAGCCAGTTGAAGGGTCAGCCTAAACAAAGTCAGAGGATGTTGAACGAGTATAATATTCACAAATACATCAAGGCTTACATATCTAGAAAAGGTAGGGGTGAATCAGTTGTTTACAAGTCAATTATCTGAAAAGGCGATGCCTTCTTGCAAACTTAAGTAAGCAGTTTAGGGCACAATGATCGTCATCAAGTTATGTAATGTGGTCAGTTCGATGAAGAAGTTT
>VRMD01002524.1:0-13049 GCA_009872375.1 Sminthurides bifidus | reverse complement strand
AAGAACTGAGCATTGAGGGAGGTAAGGAATGCTGGGGCTGAGAGATGAGCAAATCTGGTTGTGGAACATGTCTGTCAAAGTATCAGCATCTCTGATGTTTCCTTGACGTAAGTTGGATCAGGGGGTGCAACTAATCTTCCGTGTTACATGCGCCAGTAAGTGAAATATTTGTGTGGGTCTTCGGAGAGCGCTCATGTGCTCAATCCGAAGTCTTCTAAGATCGTGAGATTGATTAAATTAGAGATGAAACAGAGGAAACTCGTTATTGTTTAATTAAGAGACGTCACTCTGATTACAACGTTGGCAGTGCATACGGTAATTCTACTAGAGTTTCTCAATCAGGCCGACAATTATGGTGTGTACTCTGATAACTCTAGTTTCATACCGTATCTGAGATTCTGTGCAGCACGGAAAGATTTTAACGCATGACAGAAAAATTGCAGCCTCTTCGAGGTACCTGGGATGAAGAAAATTGATAATTGAATTCTTTTCAACTGTAATTAATTCATTTAAAATGAAATTCTGAGTTGCCTCCTTTAATTGCTAGCAGCTTAGAGCAAGATTTAATTTGCACCTTTGTAATTAATCAATAATGGAATCGCCGGTACACACATGGCATGGGCAGTGAGATGAGCAGGTTTGCGTGCAGAATGTGCCATTCATAAGGATGAGCTTCGTCAGCTGGCAGAAATGTGCACGTTTTCTTATGCTGTGATCTGATTTTTTCAACAAGCTTTAGTAATTGAAAGCATGTTGCGATTGAAAGGTCGTTAAATCGAAAAAAATCATCTAAGCGAAGCCAATTGTGCCTCATGAGATGCAGAATGATGGCATCTAACGTCACATGGTTGCTAGGGCTTTTCCTGGGTGAAAATCCCGGTGTGCTGTACCGTACACCCACTTGAAGCCGGAGGAGTTACCGGTGCCGTCAGGCTGGCAACTCGCATTACACGTTAGAAGAGAATAATAGAAGAGGACTCATGGAGGAGCGACCTGAAATTAAATTTTTAATTACAAACACTCTCGGATTCAGTGAGGGAGGTAAGAGCAGATTCCGAGTTTGTTTAAGAGCACAAAAAGTATTACCTTGATCGGCCGGCCGCAGCTCGTAAAGTTGCTCGCCTTTTCCGAAAGGATCTCCGTCGTGGCTTATGCCACGTCTTGCGGGCTTAAGGGGTTGGAAAAAGGATTATCGCCTTCTTAACTCTTTCACAAACAAACAAACTGCTAATAATGTATTCGCCTCTCTCATTCTGTTCGGTCATTTCTTCCGAGAAGACAACCACACAGATTGCGGTACTACACAAGCCAACGTGGTGGATTACTAGGAAGGAAAGGTAGTCACTGGGGATAATCTGTGCACAAGTCTGGGCGAAAACACCGGAGGCGTGCATTAAATGATCTCTCTGAGGTAAAAGATGAAGTTGACATGGACCAGAGCTCGGTTCAGGCAATATGTACTAGAGGAGGGAGATCCTGCCAAGTGCTAAGACTATATAGCAGGGTTGTTCGGCTGTAGAGGGAGGAGGAGGTTCATGGCTTAGCTCGGATGTTAATTGAAAGTGTCAATCATCTTAATGAAGCAGTGGTTCTGAGATCGCCATTTGAAAACAAATTTAACTCGCTATGCTCACAGAGTACGTGAGATTACGTGACAGGCAGGTAGGCACCTACGGTTCATGCGGCAAAAGCCAGCGTCCAAGCCACTGATAGCTATAAATACCTACCAAGCATGCGTCGAATGGATACTTAAGCTCAAATAAATTGGTATTTAATCAAGTGTCTCCCCTCGGCGATCGGACACGAGGAAATAGGCAAATGGTTGCGCATGAACACACAACCTCCATGTTCTCAAAGTGATTACTTGAAGGCCTCTTTATTAATTCTGTTAAGGGGATGACTGCCTTTCCTCCGACTTTTTATTAACCTTTCGATTTTTGATGCCTTCCTGACGACCAAATCTATCAAACGGTTCAGTGTCTAACACGTAATTGATAGGCTCCAGTTGATTGTTCTCAAGGACAGCCTATGAATTTAATTGCTTGATAACTTGATCACGTACGAAATAAATCAACTAGTAGCAGCATCCTCATTCCACCACTTTGACAATCTCTTTCAAATACTCCAAGTTTTAATGAATTGGCGCAAGGTGATGTCGAGCTTGTCTGTGTGTGTTCATATGATTGCAAAAATTTCTGCCTTTTGCTGCACTCCTTCTAAAGCAGCAAGTCTCATTAGAATTCTAGATGAGGAAAGTTGGTAGTCCATTCATGAAAATTATTTCATCAATAAATCAATCAGGAAAAACTTACACCACGTTTACTTTACGCCAAGTGTTTCATTTAGTGAGTAGAAGCAAATTAAATGCTGTAGCAAGGTAGCTCTGGTGCTTCTTCCTCAAACAAATGACACAAAAGAACGTGGATGCGCTTGAATCAACAAATAATTATTAGCATTAGCATACTAATATTTTACGTTCGGCTCTGAAAGATAGCCCTTTTATATTCTTCAAAAGGGAATAAGGCAAGAGCCTCGCATCTTTTCTGCCACTGTCGATTTACTTCCCTCAAACAATCAATGTTCACGGATGACGAGCTTAAAAAATGATGCTTTAAACTAGCATCTTACAAACATTTTTGCAATTGGGATGGGTGCCAAAATCTCGAGACAGGACAAAATAAGAATTTTACGATTTCATGCATGTTGAGATGTGATTTCGAGTCCCTCTGAAGTACCGTAAGGGCTGCATTCTCTATTGCTTCTGGACGTCAAACAATGTAAGCGAAAGTTTTTTGCTGACCTGAACATGTACTACAGTAGGGTCCCTGGAAACAAATTAGTCGCCGCTACCCTTTTGTTGTTGCCAGACTATTTAACTTTCATCGGGCCGCGACTAACGCCTGCCTCCCGTAATGTAAGTTGCAGAAGAGGAGTAGCTCATGGGTATGAAACCAAGTGGTTAAGAAGGTGCTTCTGCCGTGATGCCTTGTCATAAGTTTGCATTGTCTTTTCATGAGTCATTTTTAACGTAATTAGGGAGCAATTATGCTCTCCGCAGAGTGCTCATCGTGTGTCGTCTGTCTGTAGCTCATTTCAGTGTCAATGGGACTGTTTCTGCTGTTTCTCACTCCATCATCAGAGAATATAGTCAGAACCATTGTGGAGGCAACTGGTTTACCTTTGCAGTTATCACCTAATTTCAGGCAGGCCCGAACATACATCCTTTCAGTGCGCTGAAGAGGAACATCGCTAAAGACGCTTTATTCAGATTCAATACGGCGTAGAAGTAATTTGAAAAAAATATTTACTCTGTTCACTAATCCTAATGACGAAAACCTCAAAAGGGATAGATTGAGCATGAATTGAAATTAGAGTAGACGCACAATACGAGATCGAAAAACGTGTCTTTACGATCGTGGCAAGCTAAAGTAGTACGTAAAGGAAAGGAAGCCACCACAAATTATGATACAAATAACAGATAATGCAATGATTCAAGCGCAGACTCATCGGATTCATATTCAATTTCAGTCACATAGCCTCTTCTGCGAAGCATGCATGGTTGAGTTGGCTCTGAAAATGTGGAAGAAGAGTAGTTTGCTGCATCTTATTTTTTGTACTCGGTCTCTCGCAGTAACTGCTCTAACAAGGTAAGTTAACCTGCATTAAGGATTGTGCATCACGAGATGATTATCATCAGACAAGAATAGAGCTGCCTCTGCTGAGCCTAAGTAATAGAGCAACTGGTCACAGTCTAATGCGGTTTGCAGTCAGGTAATTTGCAATGAATAGAGGAACTTTCTGATGAGAAGTTTGTTTCACTTAATAAAGGTTAAATTGCAAGGAAATGGTAAATTGCGGCGGGATAAATTGTGTTGGCGCCTTCGCTAACTAACTAACAGCATGTAAGCATTCATGCCTGGTTGGGAATTAATTAAGGTGGAAAGTTTATTTTTGATGTTTATTAAGCTAGCAGTTTTGTAATAACGGCAAGGCAAGTGGGGCTTCGTTCAGGAGTTGTTGTAATTCCTGGCCTCTAAATGACTGCCATTAGTTGGTTACTCGGGGCGGGGGAGGGGTGTGAATTGTGATTGTGCTCTGCTAGTCTCTGATGATGCCCATATGGTAGAGAAGTGGTCAAGAAAGAACTTATTATGGAGGAAAGAAGAGGAAACTTTTAAAATTACTCTTGATTAAGATGATACTATTTTATTGTTGAGCCAAGATCAAAGATAATTCATCTAATTTCAAGGCATCTCACATTCATATAACAATCTACAGTTGTCGTAAATCCGAGAAATGAAGACGGCGGTGAATTCTTGTAAAGATTCCAGCTTTCAATTCTCCCGACATACCTCCCGGCTTATGTTTAATTTGAAGAAGAACAAGTCATGCTCGTAGTTTGAAACAAGAAGTGTACACGGCCCGTTCTCTTTGACCAATCAACGGGCTGTATCATTTCGTTTGAGTGATTAGGAAATTATTATTACAGTACGAGAGCTGAAGTGCGGTAGCCGTTTGAAATAAGGAATGACGACCGTTGTTATCAGCCACCTGCATTAGAGCTGTGCATGTCGGTCCTGAATCAGAGTAAGGAAAGCGGAGACGGAATGATCATCGACGAAATTATATTTCATACCCGCCTTCGCTAAGAGATTAAGTACAAAATTTGTATCGCAAACAGTAGCCGACCATTTCACTAACGAGACACGGATTGGTGGGGGAACAACGTCTTGGCAAAGAATGCCGCCGGCTCGTATTGACATGGCGGATCGAAGTTAAGTTATCAAAGTTGTGGTCTCGCCCAGACAGATGAAACGCTGTGCAATTTGGATTGCATGCAACAGCTGGGCTGGAATTAATAATGTGATTCGGCGCAAAAAGGTCCGCGATTAGTAAGCATACTTTTCAACCTCTGATTGATAAGAAGCACTTATTTTTCACCCTGCTTAGTAGTTAATTGCGACAGATAGCCATGCTCATGGAAGGAACAAATGAGCTCGATGAAAATGATCACAGGAGGCAATGAATTCTAATAGCCGAAGGTTACAGTGAGTGTGCAAACGTCAAATCTGAATGGAGTCATTCGTACCTTCCTTCACACACTCAGGCTGACATTCTTAGACAGGATTATTGCGCGAATTCGCTACTTATTACCTTTTCACAACTTCATTAACAGAGGGAGGAAACGGAAGTGCTATGAAATTTCCGCCTGTGCTTTAATCATATTTTCCCATTGTCAAGCTAATGAAACGTGTAAACATCTTGTTAGTTCGCACTAAGGAATCAAACCTGAAATATGTTTGATAGTGATTAAAAGGTCTGAAATTTTCAACCCCCTAAACTTATGTGAGTGACTCAGCTAGCGAATGGTTTCTAAATACATGTTGACTTTTACTGTCGGAGCAGTTTGCTCGGCCGAATGGCAAACTTTGTAGGATCTCTCTCCTCTATGGGTATGCTTGTGTTTGAAATGGACTTGGCACAATATAGATGACCATTATGATAGGACATCTCCGTCTTCAGTTAATTCGGTCCAATTCCCTCTTTCAGGAAGGCCACGAACAGGTCAAACAGGGTTCTGCTTCTAGGCTTGACGTTCAACCAGAGCTCCAATTTTCACTGGACATCCACAGGCTGAAAACAAAGAGAGTGAATGGATTTGAGAACTCATTCATTCCAGAACCCAGATCTAATAACGTGGAATAAAGATTTAACTTTACGGCGGACAAATTGCGTATGCAAGTCCAGTGAATGTGAATGCATTTCACTCATCAGAAGGAACAATGCCCAGGTACAGTGCGACCAAGTAAGACGAACCACGACAAAGACCATACTTGGTAGTTGGTAGAGAGGCTCATTCCCGATGGCAGGGAGCGCTTAGGGGAAAATCGTAAATCGTAATTAGGAAAAGAGTTTTTATCGGAACGGTTTACTACCCCTAATGATCTCCAATTTGTGATCCTTCACTCGTCAGCTTTGACTCATTTACACAAGGGTGTCTAACTTAACTTAAGCCTGATTACTTAACAACCTTGGTTTTATAAGATGAGCCGTTTTAGCGGTCTCATCTGGTGGTGAAACGATTGACGACGAATTACTTCTCATCATCGTCAAATTCTTCCAAACTTGCTGGAATACGAGCCAGGCAGGGAAATCCAGTCCCTCTACAATCTGCACTCACCTATCAGTTACCGGAATCACAATAGTTGGAACCAGCAAGTTATTTGGTCAGCCCAATCTTTCGAAACTGCTTCGCCTAGGGACAAACAACGCTGTTCATGCAGTGAGCTACACTGTTTTATGAGCTGAGAGGAAATGTGCGTGTAAATTATGCATTTGGAAAAGGCAACCTTTTGTTCAGCGTGAAATTAAGCTCGCGAAGAAAGTCACGCACTCTCGTGTCCGTCGCGTGCATCCTGTAATCGTCAGAAAGGGAGCAAATCTGGAAAATAAAGTAGTGTATTTCCTCAAAAAGTGGCCTCCTCACAATATTGAGTGGCTTCGTCATCATTTGCCCTGGTTTAAACTGAATGTTCTATATATTAGCCAGAGCTAATTAAATAGAAATCATGCAAAACATTTATATCACAATATCATGACATTCATTAGATTCACAAGGATCCACCACATAACTGACCAAGAACAACTCATAATTCGTGGTAATGAGTGCGTTTGGCATTGTATATGAAGCAGCTTTGCCTGGACTGATTACAGCATATGTTCGAAGCCTTGGACATGTGACCATGTTTACCTGCCCTGCTGCTAAACAAGAAGACTTTAATTGAAGCTGATGCGAGTGCATTTGCAGTGGTGGATGAAGCAGCTCACAATTTTCAACTCACTCCATCCTCAAGCACTAAAGCCTCAATTGGTGAAAAATGAATGCAATTTAGTATGCTAAAGCTCGTAGTGCAATTACTTGCTCATTACTGAAGGCTGGTAGCTTCACATAGGTAAATCCAGTTTCGGGGTTTAATTCAATGTTATCGTGGGATTCATTGCGTCAGATGTTTTTGCTCTGTTCATTTTACATGGCTGATCCAAGCTTCTTGCACACCACACGAAGGTAATCCTGCCTGTTGCACTGCAGCTGTACGCGTTCTTCTGTATGTGAGCAAGAGTCAAATGGACAAGACTGACTTGTTGACGAGAGGATTTTGCTATGCGCAGACTTAATCCACGTTGCTGCACGTAATTGCGGAAACTTCATTACTGCTAATTGTACAAATCATGAATTACGTGGTCGTTCATTGGCCACGCCAGGCCAGACCAGACAATCGGGATGAAGGTCTGGTTTGTTGCGAGGAAAACTTGAACAATTGAAAGGTGAACGTGATTGTTTGAGAGAGTCGTATGTGCATGTGATTGTTTCATTTTAAATAACGTTTTAGATTTGTAAAGCAGTTATTCAAATGAATTTATATGCTTTGAGAAAGAAAAGTAGAATTATAAACTAATGAATAAAATCTTGCAAGTCGTAATAAGTAAGGGCGGATTCCTGAATTGATTATTCGCAATTTACTGACTTGGAAGTTACGGTGAGGCTGATACAAATCTGCTAATTTCCCGACGTTTTATCTATGCACGCGCGTGGGAAACCAGGGAATCATTCCCGATGCATGTCATTACTTACTGGGACAGCATGCTCGACACGGTGAATGCGGCTATAGGTGTGGGTGAAATGACGACCTTTATGTGAATCATGTCAGTAACTTAAGAAAGTACTTATGAGCTAATTAGCGCCAACAGGAGCCCCTTCGTTGACATTGCGAAAAGGTATGCTCGAATCATCACTTCGGTAGCATGGAAAGGATGAGAGTAATAGCCACGAGAATCAACATCTCGGTGTGCGACTATGTCCACGCCTTACTGAAATCTCAAGACGATGATGGAACAGCAATGCATGATGCATGACACCTTCAAGAACCTGGAATCAAATATGAGCGTGTGAATCGGTTAAAAATGACTGAGTCATCAATTGGTAATAAAGATTGGAGGCTAAAAATGAATTAAAAGTTTTGGATTAAATTGACCCTTCCATTATCCTCGGTAATTACTTTACAAGCCGGTGCTGCAATTCATCTGACCATTTTTGGGCAATTCAAGGCTAGAGTATTTCCTTCACCAGGGCTGACTGTAGAGTCTGAGTCTAATTAAGGAAGCTTTACGAGGACTCCGCAGGTGAGTTAAAGGCGTACGGTGCTAAAACTCGGAGCGAGTGCACACATTAATTTATAGGAGCGTAAAACATTTGTCGTCCTTTCATCCTACAGCTTGATAATTGCTCTTAATTTTTATCCACTCGGGCTCGGTTATTCTTTTATAAAATTTGGATGACAAAAGAAGCTGAGATGCCGAGAGAATTAAGAACGGCAGGGAAATCTCAAGGAAACTTCTGCTCCAAGATTCAGATGGAGAGGGACGTCAAATTACGCTCCGTCCCTGCATACACATACAAGCATGACAACACAGTTCTTATTCACGCAGCTAATTGAGAAAAATCTCCCAGATGGAATCAAGGTCTGTTAATAAAATCTAATCAACTCTTGTCCTCCAAAACCGTCCACAGTTTAACGTTGGCAAATTTTTAAATGCAAAGCAATTAACGTGATTAAATTAGTTCTGCACCGACATGAATTTCCCTACGGCCACGCAAGCGCCAAAAGCGTCTTTCGGATAATGTGGCACACACAGGTCAAGATGCGCTTTTGATCCTTACAGTCATCTTATACTGGGCTAAAAAACATTTTGTCAGCTAGAGTTTCTGGGTGGCGCTGATGTTGTACATAATATCCATTACTTGCATGAAACCTGAATTCACTTTATGGCGACTCCTTACCTTATATAGATCAATTGAGTACTACCAGCTTAAGCTGTACTTGATTAAAAATGGAGGCCTGCCATTGATAGCTCATGAGCAGTCGCCTTGTAGTAAAAGTCGTACATGCTTAAGCTTTTATTCAGGGCCTAATTTTACGCTTACTCATTGTCAAATAATACTGTATCCGCTGTAATCACTTCTCTTATCAATCAACCGAAGCCTTGAAGTACGTTAGTAATGCAATTAATGCAGAGACACAATTAACCTAGTTAGTAAACGAGGTCGGTTGCTTCGATTCCTTTATGGAAGTGAAATGGACATTGCCTGCATATTAGCAGAGACGTCAACTAAAAGCCTATAATCCTAGGATCAGTGACTTGTTCTCTACGCTGATCAGTTAGCTTCAGCTTTAAGTGCTGAATTTCCAAGAATCTCATGTTGATATTTATTTTAAATGCTGCGGTGGGTTGAAGGCAACTATACGGCCGGACAACGTTGGTGATGAAACGTTCTTAGAGGAAAGTCAGTGAAGAAAATAAAGCCGTATGGTGCATCACAAGGACTTCCAGACGCCAATATTTCTATGGTAACCAAAGGCAGAGGTTGAATGGATGTGAATGAGAACACATAAGAGAGAAGTAATTTTACATGGTTTTTAGAATAGGAAGGTAAGTTACATGTGTGTGCAAGGCATGGAAGGATTTTCTGTACAGAATTAGTGGCAAACGTCATGCAACTAGAAGAATTGTATGTTGCGGTGGGTGAAAGGGCTTGAGAAAGATGGGAAAAGCCCCACTGCAGGGACGGTAATTATTTTTTCTTTCAGTGAGTCTTCGGAAACCTATTATAGATTACAGGTGTAAGCAAGTGATAAAAAGGTAAGCCAATTTCGAAGAGCTAACCTCCACTGAGTTGTTACACAGTCTGTTGAACACCGTTTGGTAAATACAATAAATAAATTAACTGTGTTAATGATGAGTTGGTTTTTCGAGGCGGCTGCATCAACATGTAATGCTCATTTCCCAATTTTCTGGGAAAAAATGGAGGATGAAAATAGTCTGTCGGCATATTGTTTACGTAGTCCGGCCCGGCTCAATAGAACTATTGGCTTCTACATTGAGCATATTGGGCTAGTTTGGATTTTTGAATTCTGTCCTGCCTACCTCAATATATTGCTTTTGTTCGGCTCCTATTTGCACTGTGAATGCTACGAAAGTCGCAAATGACAAGCTTCGTGAGACACGTAGCCCGTCACAGCTAATTGTAGAGGAAAGGCCCTCGTAAGACTTCCATCTCGTAAACGAGGTTGACGTAAGGACGAGAAGTTGAAGAAACCATGATATTGATCTTGCCGACATGAAATCAATAGGAGAACGGTTTAACAAAAGGGTTTATAGCCGTGTTATTTTGCCTTTGTGAAATGGAGCAGTTGAAACAATTCTTTGATTTTGGCGGCTTTTGTTTTAATCCAAGAAAATCATGTAATGGTAAATTGAAGGGAAAACAAGACTTAAGGTTGTAATTTAACACCTGCTGGACGCCAGGGCCCTTGTTTAAATCTGTGTCACTGCAAAGGGAGGAGGGTGTCGGCAAAAGATTGTGTGAGATGAAGGTTGTGGAAATGTTTCTCTGCTTGACACTTGATTTGTTGAGGGTAGAGCTTCACTCTGATCTTTCCGAGCAGTTCATCTCTCTCTCTCTCAGGTACGTTATCCGCAGTTTGAAATTCACGGTGTGAAGGTGAGGAAGACGCGGAGCTGGGGCTTTTACGATCCTGTTCCGTGAAACACAGACGTAAATAATGCATTAAACATACAGGGGAAAAATGAGGAAAATGGCTTGAACAAATCGGCCGAGTCAAGTTGAAAGGGAAGATCAGCATTCATGCTGTGAACTGTATTTCCTGACTTAATTAATTTGGCCCTTAGCCTTAAATCTGCTTGGACGCTGGTCAGTATCAAGAAACTACCTTAGAGGCAGGCGTTTTAGCTACAGATTATCCAAAAAAGCTTGTATCCAGGCATGTCCAGAGTTACTTCGCCAACTAGCAAGTGACCCGTTTATGAGCCTACTGAATACAATAAACCAGAGTGTTAGCAGAAGTATCACCAAAGATGTTCGTCAATGGAAATAAATTAAGTGAAGCAGGATTAGAGCCAAAGGAGTCGTTTTTAGCTATGGGATACAGCGCACTGTTTCGACAATCAAGAGAACAACAGCGGCAGATGCTGATGGGCGGTAGGAAAAAATACAGCGACATAATTTCCAGGCGAGCGGAGGAAGAAAAACTGGAATAAGGAGCTCGAGGCTTAATTATCCTTAAATGGCTGAGCTATCAAAGTAATTATTGAAATGTGAAGTAAAATAATTGACTCGCACGCTAATGAGCTCCTCGCCATAATTGCTCATAGAGCTAGCATGATTTCACAGAGACATTTCATTGGATGTTTCTAAACACAATCCAGAAACTTCTCTCTCTGTCCCTATCTTTATCTAGTAAGCCGAGCCAAATGTATGCGACCATTTAAAGGCCGGCATTTTCTTCATTGTATTTTGATCAGAAATTACATAGTGTGAATGCAAATGCAACTCTATTAAGGTATTCTTTGCTACCAGCTCCTTGCAACATAATGCTTGTTACCTACACGGAGTAAAAAATAAACTTGCCCAGCGACCCAGTTCATGAGGTGATCACTCCCGAAACTAAAAAAGCCCCTTTCCCGCCTATGAGGAAGAGAGGAAGTTACCTAAACGGAATCAATAAATATTAAACACCACCTACAACCACGACGACCTTGGGCAAAGATCACTCCCTCCCATTGGGACTGTGGAAAGCCCCAACTCGCGGTTGGACCTATGAGGTTGTAATTGATCATGTGCTACGATCCCCGATTCAAGGACTAACGGTTGTAAGTGCCGATGCCGGATCGATCCAATAGCCTACGGAAAGCGGAGGCGCGGATCAAGCCGGGAGTGGCTGCTGTTTCCCAAGGAAACGTTCCGAGAAAGACATGAGCAGAGCCAGAGGATAACAACAAAATGATGATTGAAGCATATGTTTGCAGCGGAATGGCACCTCCGTTTATTTGATTGGCCAAAGATAGAAGGCTGAGGGCCTTGGCAGAGACTTAAGTCCCGTAGTCAAGGATACTCTAAGACGGGGTAGAGGCAGGGAGTGGACGATTGAACTGCGGTGAAAAATCAAACAGCATCCTACGCTGTTTTCTTAACTGCGGATGATTATGGATCCGCTTAATGAAGACTAATTTGTGGGAAGGCTATGAAGTGATGAGCGGTAAGTGTTTGAACATCGACTTTGACTGTGCGAGTACATAATTGCAATGAAGTGGAAAGAGTTAACAAACAAGGTAGACAATAGACTCAAGACCTTCTTAAATGGGTACAAATATTTGAAACAGATCTCTTCTAAGTCCTTTTGTTCCCCACCGCCTTCCCTCACACCAATTTCTCAGATCAGCGGCTGAGAATTTTAACCAGGCTGATTATAGCTGGACTTTACACAACAAGGCGCACGGCGTGTAAGGAAATCGTGAGGTAGGAATTCATACGAGTTCAGTCCCTGATCAATAAGTTTACAACAGAGTTAAAAAGCCGGAGAGATTTCACGAGCTCCATGAATAGTACTGACACGAAGTTTCAAAACGGTTCGAAAAGGTGTATTCAGAAAAAATTGAAAAGGTTTGCCTTATCCCTGTCCTGATGTTCACCGGGAACTTTGTCATTCCTCGCGAATGGTTTTTTAAAAGACAAGGGTAAAAGCGAAAATACGTTCGTGATCTATGTACAATTTTCAGGGTAATTGAAGAGCTAGAAGTTGCAAGCAATTGCTGCCAGAATTGTTGATTGTTGATTTGATGCGAAAATGTGCCGGATGAAGTACAGATAAGACTTGAGTAATGCACAAGGAGAAGGAGCAGAGCGGGGAGATTGTGCAACACCGGCTTTGACATGAGATTAATTACCTTCATTTATTTTTTGAGTGAGAAGGCTGGTAAGCAGGAGCGAACTGTTATTATTTGATTACAAATCATTGAGTCGAAGTAGAAATCGTGAGACAGATTCATGAGCGGATGTGCTGCACAAGTTCATGAATCACGGCTCGGGTTCACCTCCACTTGGCGACCGCACGGAACGCAAAAAGAGTCTCATGTCTTGAAAGGAATGGATAGAATTTTTGCGTTGCGGAAACCTATTAATAATGCTTTGT
>VRMD01002523.1:0-13051 GCA_009872375.1 Sminthurides bifidus | reverse complement strand
CGTGGTCCAGTCCTTCTCGTTAGCAGTTGTCCTAATGTGAGTCAGCTCTCCGTCATTGCCGCTTTTTGAGCAGGAATACTGAAAAATGAGAAATGCTTTACATACACTGTGCTTCACAATGTCTGACAGAGCCTTTACTGCCTGAATGAACTGTCTTTTATCATAGAAACCTCATTTACTGCAAGCAACTCACCTTGACATTGAGAGTAAAGTCGTTATTTTGAGCAGCTTTTCTTTCAAACTTGACAAGGACCTTTCCATCGCTTCCCTCAACTCCATTGAAGAGCTGCACATCAACGAGTTGTTCCTCCCCAACGGTATTCTTCACATGTACCCGAGACGACAAATCGAAGGTTTCCACCAAGTTAGATCGCACTGGAAAGTAAACTATTTTATTCTATTGGTGTATTCAATTAGCTAATGCCTTCACTGCATTCACACAATAGTCGTAAAAATCCAAACTTACATCTCAGCTCATTCTTTACTTCGAATCGGTTCACGGATTCCGCCTCAATATGAGTTTCACTAGAAATGCTCCACTGAGGAGTAGCATCGGGTCCAACAACCAACAGGTACTTGCCGTCATATTTTCCTCCGCTACGTCGGTAATCAGCTCGAACTTCAATATTAAGGAGTCCATGATGAGTTGACGTGGTCTTCACCACCGTGGCGTATTTGCCCGGCTGGCGAGTGGCCTCCTTATTGAAGGTGAACTTGTGCTCCATGGAAGTACCGTAGGTGATGTCAAGGTCGGTGGTCAACTTTGTTCTACCTTCCTCTGACTTGCAGTTCCCGTCGATGCTAATCAATGGGCTTGGGGGGCTGTCGTCGGTTATGTCACGGTTACGTGTGGCGAGTTCCAGCTTTTCGAATTTGTAGGAGTAATCATCACCAGCATAGGACCGTGAGACCGTGCCTTTGAGGAAGATGTTCATAGGGCTCGTCCTTACAGGTGAAAGTTTTTCAGGGAACTCGTGAGTGAGATCGTAGGACAAACTGCTTCCGGGAGTATGAACGATTTTGCCTGTGAGGAAGGTCCGCGTTTGGACGGTTCCAGACTTTCTGCCGGGGTATTCTAATTGCAAGAGGGGCTTGTAGGTGATTTCATCTCCAGCTTTGGCAACATTGACTTTGCCAGTAACGCTGTACACGGCCTTGGGTACACTCAGCTTGGCTTCAACTCCCTTCACGGAATCAGAGTTAGTTATTTCGTCTAAAACAAAAACACATCGCCTAGATCAGAAAACTAGTTCAGATCCTAAGCCGGTTTTAATGACCTCTTTGTATTATGTGTCCTATTCATTTCTCATCTTGTGAACGTAATTTTGTTGCTTACATTCCAACTTGGCGTTGACTTCAGGTAAAGGAGTGGTAAGCAGCACCATGACGGAAGTCTTCTCATCCGTAGTTTCTCTACGAGTCGAAACAGATACTTTCCTGTTGCTTGAAGACCCAGGAGTATCAATTGTAAGTTCAAACTCCCGTTTGTTAGAACCTGTGAAAAAAAACGATTTCTGTCAATTACGTACTTGCTAAGTAAATTAAAACTTCTGGTTGGATTTTAATTGAACTTACCAAACGACCGCTTAAACCCGAACAGATATCCTTCCATAGAGGATTCAGTTTTTTCCAAGCTCAACTGCACGAATTGCTTTCCATTTAATAAAAACGGAGTGTCATCTGCTCGGTCTTTCAAAGTACTGATAACGCAAACTTTGAGACCAACAGGTTCAATAAGTTGATTTAAGAATTGCTCTTCACATTGCGGGGTCCTGAAAAAGTAAAGCCCTGGTTTATACTTACGAACAGCACAAGAAAAAATACAAACCTAATTGGAGAATTAGAATGCTACAATAATTACTTACTCAGGAACAACGGTCAGACTCTGACGATAAGGGGCAGAAATTTCAGGTTGGCTGGGTGCCCGTGTGACCCACCGGGTTTCACTACTGAACTCAAAGGCACGAACCTTGTCGTTGGGCAAGTTGACCCTAGCTTCCAAGTTGTTATCGTCTGAGTGAAGAGCGAGTTCGACAGATCCTCCAGTGCGAAGGTTTACCTCCAGCTGAATTCCATTTTCAAATGGTCCTCCAACAACACTGTGTTTGGCCTTGATACCCGTGGCAGCGTTTGTTACGAGCCTGACTTTGTAATCCTGGACGTTGCCAGAAGAGCTGATCTCTTTCTTGTACTCCAAGGATGGAATAACTGTTCCTTCAATCGTGTTGCTGAGTGCGAATCCAGAAATTGTTGGTACTGAGATTTCGTCATCGGCAAACAAAATCGGAGCAATGAGATTTACATCTCTGGGAGTTTGAACGGCATTACGGATTAGACGTTGGGCAGTCTCTTTCAAGTTCTCCAGTCCTTGGGACACAGAATCCGAATTGAAGGAAACGAAAGACACGGTTGTTCCGAAAATCCTAAGGTAAAGGTCACCAGTAGGTTGCTGTTGCCCTGCACCTCTCCCGGAAGTGACAGCTAGAGATTGAATAGAAGACGAAGGTTCCTTAATAATGGTATTGAGGATGCGGATGGGGTTATTGTCAGTCGTAAGCTTTCCTTCGGGTCCGAAAAGAGACTCTTGGAGGCCATCAAAATTTTCCAGGTATACGCCGACGTCGAAAACGTTGTAAGAATTGCCATTGATGTCCAAGGTAATGTTGGCCGCAAGCTCACGAGGAAGGAAGGACTCCTTAGTGAAGATAACGTCACCAGTAGCGGAATAACCCAAGTTGACGTCAGAGTTGAACATGGACGACCCGAAATTGCGTGAGAATTTGCGGATTTCTTGAGGGTACTTGACAGACGAGACGAGTTTACCAACGCCGGATTGCAGGTTACGAGATGAAGGGCTTGAGTTTCTGGCAAGGTTCTTCAAGTACGAGCTGACGAAGCCACCAACTGGAAATACAAACGGGTGTTTTACATTAAACAACTACGACCAAGAGTTACTTAAACAATTATACTTCTACATGGTATTAGATCATGAAACTTTAACTAACCTTGGACAGATTGCTCCTCCTCAATAATGCGTTGAACGGCAGCAACATTTTCCGGCCTTAAGCATCTCAAGCTGGCAACGAAGGCATTGATACGAATGTTCGCTGGCAGATTCCTAGTGCCGAACATGCCAATGGCCTCTGCCTTCAATTGAGGGTTGCAAGGGTCCCGTCTGAAGGATTTCAGTCCGACGGCCTTCACCCTGTTGGTTCCTTCCGCAAGGCATTGCTGCACAGCACCGGTGGCACGAAACGTCAATGCGTTGAGGTTACCAAGAGACTCAAGGGCTGCCAAGCCTAAACGGAGCTGAGCTTCGTCACGATTCAAGCAGTTCTGCTGTGCGATAGCGGCAATCCTGTCTACTATCTTCTGGTAATCTTCGTTGTCAGCGCAGTTCGGATTGGAGACCTTGCAGTAGCGGTAAGCCAAGCCGGACACGGTCAATAAAAGTCGCTTTTTCGGATTCTCAGCATTGATCAAAGGCAAAACAGCACGGAGAGATACTTCGCTTGGCTGGGTGGCGAAGCCAGTGTACAAGTAAAAGTACCTCCTGCCGACGAGGTCAAGGGTGTTCTTCGAGTACAAGTCTGCCAAAAGTTCGGTAGATGCGTCGCTTGCGGACAAGGCGGCAGCGTCAATGAGGATTTTCTTCAGTTTGTCACCTTGGGTAGCACAAATGCTGGAGCCAACACTGCCGTAAATTTCCTTCAAGTCATCCCCAGAGGCCTTGGCAAGGACTTTCTTGAGGGTCAATACTTCTTGAGACACTTCGGATGTCACGCCATCAGGTCGAATGTTGGAGCAAATTTGCTCCAGGACTTGGGTGATTTCAGCCTTGGCAGTGGTCTGGGCCTGAGGATTAGCTCTGGTATCCACATAATCAAATAGAATACTAGACTGCTCTAAATTAGCGGGAGGTGCAACTTTCGTTTGGCCGGGGCGGGTAGCTTTGTGAGTCAAGGAAGTTTTTATGGTCGTTTTCAATGCTGGCAAAAACTTGCAGTCTTCGGTTCTCAACACGTGGTTTTCGGTACACTGGATGAGCTTGTAGATTCCGTTGTCAATAGTTTGTTCACAAGTTTGAGTGGACTCTTGGTGGGGAGAAGCGTTGTTTTTCTGCAATTCAGGTTGCAACATTTCATGAAAACTTTGCATATCCGTTGTGGGTCCATAAGATACAAGTACTAAATTAATGATATACAAATATGAATTGGGCAAACTCACCGACTTAACTTCGTACGGAACTCCATGGAACAAAGACAATCCACCCTCACGGCGTGAACAGGCGTTCAACTTTTTCGTTTTCGTGTACTTGCCACCACTGAACTCGAACTTGGTGGGACATTTACCAGAAATATCAGTCTGAAAAAAGGTCAATGGTTAAATAATACTGATGACCTTAGTGTATTAACTACTCTTCACTTTTGCGCATGGAAAGCTGGAGCTTGATGTCTTACCTCAATTTCCTCTTCATCAGTCACACCGTCCTGACTAATGGCTTTGTTCTGCAAAAGGGAAACAATGGCCCTTTTGATATTGGCAGTCCAAGCTGGCTCATCCCTGTTGAGGCAAAAGCTTCCAACGACGCCATCTTCCAAAGTGAACCTTCCGCCATTTCTTTCAAGAAGTCCTTCAACGGGTTTCGGTTGGCCCTGCAAGTCATCCAAAATTCAGAGGTCAAGTCAACATCTGAAGCGTGACTTAAGCTTTAGTTAAAGAGAATGTGCGATTGATTATACTTACGCCATCGTTGCTCACTGACAAGTCCTTGATTCTTATGATGAAGCTGCAAGGAGTATCAGCAATCAAGCGAACTCCGGCCTTGACAATTGTCTTTCTGCTTTCTGGTCGGTTCGTGTCTACTGAGGTCGTGACCTCAGATTGGAACTCGTATGCGTATTCCCTCGGTTCATATTTGAGAACAGATGCCGCACCTAAGGGTCACATTAAAGTCACAGGCTGTCAATCTGTTATTCCATGATCGCTTTCCATCACAGGAGAACATCACAGCTAAAACTCGTGATTTTTCTGCCGAGCTAGCATGGGAATTTGCTTTACATCACCCCGTGCTATTTCTACACGTGAATTTCGTTAGCTCATTACGCCATTCATTCGCCAAGGTCGGAGTAGCAAGCCTGAATAGTGAATATGGCGAAAAAAGAAAATTCGCTAATTTTGTTCACATTTTAACGTGATACTTCTATGGTCAAGTCCTGAGTTTTGTTGGAAACCCCACTTCTCTAGAGCTTCAAAGGTGACACAGAGGTCAAGTTTTCTTGTAGCTACAAATAATCTC
Organism: Sminthurides bifidus; assembly: GCA_009872375.1. NCBI lineage: Eukaryota > Metazoa > Arthropoda > Collembola > Symphypleona > Sminthurididae > Sminthurides > Sminthurides bifidus. The sequence continues at coordinate 7,752 of VRMD01002523.1, read as the reverse complement.
TTTTTCTCCATTAAACTCTCACTGTACAGGACGTCTTTGTTAGCTCAGTTAGTCACCTCGATCATGAAGTTGACAAGTGACACGTACGATAACGACTGAGGTGCTAACCTGCGACTCTATCAAACTCCTGGCTTAAAGCTTTATCTCTATTAAGCTAAACTTTATAAATAACAATTTCATTCAATCATCTTAACAACAAGATTGTTGTTCACACTAAAGTTTCAAAGATCATGAATTCCAGTTCAAGCGAATCGCATCTTGAAGGAATTTTATACTGCATTTAAGTTATCCATCTAGAAACTTTACAAGATACTAAATTTTATCTGAGAGTTGAAACTAAAATTAGCTCAAAAAACAAATTCCAAGCAAAACTGGGCTCCAACAAAAACAGAAAAATGTTTCACAAAAGTTTTAGGCAAGCTCGCAGACTTCCGGAGAGTTGCCCTTTTTTAAGTTTAAAGTAGAAGCGACTCAAGATGCCATGACAGACGCTGCACCCTGCTAAACGTTTAATTCCCGACAGCTTGATTTTCTATCGGCCTTCTACAATGCATTGGAAGCTCAACTCTAAGTTAATTCTCGGCTCTACCATGAAAAAAGGAAAATTAGTATCTTACTTGATCTGCAGAACGTGGAACATTGGGACTGGACTTCTCCTCTGGTAGAGGGTGCTGAAAAAGTGTAATACCTTCATTATTAACCGCAGAAGTTTCAGCTTTTTCGACTTTGTCCATCTTGATTTTCAAAAAATTTCACTAACATCCTTTGCAGAATCACTTAAAAAAGCACAGAACTAAAAAGCGACGTCAAGCTTACCTGCAACGGCAGAATTATAAGATCCTATTAATACAATGGCTAGAACAAAGGCAAGCATGAAATGCCTAGCCTTGTGTCTCGGTAGCTCCTCCATGGTGACTAAATAGGTGAGCAAACCAAGGCACGGTCTTAAATACTATTTAACAAATCTGCCATACTGTCATGTGAGGGCACATGAAATGCCCTCAGTTACTGGGAAGATAACGTGAGTCAGTATCAAGTCAAGAAGCTCTGGAATCATTGATTTTGTTTTCCATCCTGATAAATCCCGCTGACAAATCAGACTGTGGAAGAATGAATACACCTCTTGTTACATTACCAGCCACCTATGTATGCCACTTTGAAAATATAGGTTTCATAAATTAGCTGTGATTGACACGAAATCTCGGCAGCAGTAAACGAGTAAATACGACCAAATGATCTCAGGCTCAATCCTTGGATTGACTGTGTAAAGAAACGGAAAATTATAAAATGATACAATTATCTTTTTTAAACTTTGACTCCCCATGCGTCAAAGTCCGTGTCCAAGGTCTCTGAGTCCAATCAATGTTATAATGCCTGATTTTTGTCTGCCAGTGAACACGTTTATTTGGCTGAAGACTTAGGATCGCTAGGCTGTGCTGGATTGACTATTGATAGACACATTAGGCTTTAAACATAGTCTGGAGCTACGAAGAACATTCCAGATAAGAGCAAACGTAGTGAAAGTACAAAGACCGGGTAGATTTGACACTTGTACTGCTTAATTCATTGCAAAATTAACAAGTTCTCGTTGTAAAAAGTTCTTCTATTGACACGGATGCTTAGAAATTCTTTGAAAACGCAGAAGCGTCTTCTGATATGTACTTTAAAATTGCAGCTTTTATGACGCTGCTTGCATTACGTTCGTTTCCTCAGTCTTTGCAGTAATTACTGCTTATAACCAGACTGAATTAAATCGACAAACTTGGCGAACATAGAACAAGCTGTAGAAGCCCAAAATACTAGTAAATAATCATGTTAGCGTCAGCATGATTCAGGAGTTTTCACAAGAACTTCTACAGACGTAATGGCACAGCTTAGGGGTCAGAGTTGAGCACACATGAATAATTTGCGCCTTTCGAGGATTACGTTTTCTGAATGTTATGCAGTGCATCTTCGTTAAATAGCACTGAAGCTGATTATTTCAAAGTCTCACGGCTAAATGAGAGGACTAGTATGATTTTTTCATGCAGTCCACATCGGAGAAGGCTAACGAGTACATGACATTTGACCACGCTTCTTTCATCAATCCTTTTTCCCAGCCACTTCTTTCTGCGTTCTCCATCCAGTAGTATCGTACATTTGGGTTCGCTTGTGAAGACCATACCTGTGACGTAATGACAAATAGAAAAACACAATCAAATCGGTTTAACTTAAGCTTTGTTTTTGTCGAATCAGTTTTGAAAAGTAATAACACAGGCACACAGGCTTGATATTATACAAAATAACGCCTCACCGATCGGGTATGCTTGACAAATTCTAGCTCTAGCCAGTTGCACTGATTTTTCGCCAATTCCGCTGCCTTGTTTAAAAAATTGTTCGTCCTAGGTTTCTGATCTCGTATTTTAAAATAGTAGGCTTGCATGTGGTTGTACCTGTAACAAAAACTTCATTAACTTTATTTATCACCGCTTAACAATCAATCGTCTTTGTTCTCTGCTAATGGCAGTTTCAAGCTGAACTGAACATCATCATAGTAAATAGTAACACTTTTCCTCATGATTCTTTGCGATTCTTTTTGGGGGTTCAAGACATGAAAATCACGAAAATCCGTGCTATGTCGTACATACCTAGGTTCAAACATCGGACAAGAACCCAAAGACTGCTGAACCTCCTTAAACAGCGCTTTGGCTTCTGATAGGTCATTATTTGCTAGCTGGAATCGTTTCTTCTGGCTATGGAAATGCGCGTTGATGAGGTAGCACTGAATGAGAGATAACTTTCCGTAAACTGTTATTGGCGAGTTTACGAGCTCTGTGCAACCCTTTGCCTGAGGGCACGAAAATGAAAACAGAAAAAGTAAGAAAGAGTTAAAGAGTTGTAGTATAATACATTGCTCCTTGTGAAAATGCCACTACTTGTCTGCTTGGGTGATTTGTTTTATATTATTAGATTATTCCAGATGGTGTAGATTTTCACTCACATGGGCTGTCCACTTCAAAGCCTTGTCCCACTTCATGAATCGGGTGTAAAAAAGGGCTATTGCGGATGCGAAGCAGTATTGCAAATTGCTCCCGCGAATCGCACCGGTGGCCTCTTTCCATTCCCTTCCTGTAGCGAATTCTTCACATCTGTAATAGGAAGTACTTTATAAGTAGTGCCCTTTCAAGTCTGGAGAAGAACTACAATTAAAAAACTTACGGTAACTTTGGTCAAACCTGTAAAAGGACTCGATGGGAATGCATAATTCATTGATGAGGACCAAAACCAAAATGTAGTAGTATCCGATCCCTCTCCCATCGTTTTGAGAACGGGAAATGTACCTATAAGCATGAGGATGTGTTACACAAAAGCCTTGATAAATTCATAGAGAATGGACTGCAAATGGACAGGAATTTTGGCTTTTGGACAAAAATGTTTGGTTTGGGCCACACTTAGACGCTATTTGTCTCACCAATGCGTTTGTAGACTCTCGAGTACATCTGGAATATTTAAAGTGCTTATTAACGCCATTATGAGGTACGGAAACGCATGGATTTGAAGCGTTGTGTCATGAAGAATATGTGAAATCCGTAAGGCGATGTAGCTCGCATCAGTACTGCGTTCGTATTCTCCTTGTGCAAGCCTACATCATGGAGCAAAGAAATGAAAATTTTTTATTACAAGATTTTGATTGGCTGCAATTTACTAGACAATTTTGATACCCGTGACTTTTTGAAACAAAGTCACCCGTTACCCTCTTCACAAAATATAACTATGATCATGCAACTCGCAAGTTTAGAGTAACGCAGTACTAGGTAAAATGATACTTGTAAAGAAAGCTGAACTATGGAGAAGAAAAAAGAGAAATTGGAGAAAGCAGTTTTGGGAAACAGATAGGACGATACGATTGCGCTCAATTAACCTGTACCTGAATTTTCCCAGGTGAAAAAACAAATTGTTCTCCTTGTGCAAGCCTACATCATGGAGCAAAGAAATGAAAATTTTTTATTACAAGATTTTGATTGGCTGCAATTTACTATACAATTTTGGTACCCGTCACAAAATATAACTATGATCATGCATCTCTCAAGTTTAGAGTAACGCAGTATTAGGTGAAATGATACTTGTAAAGAAAGCTGAACTATGAAGAAGAAAAAAGAGAAATTGGAGAAAGCAGTTTTGGGAAACAGATAGGACGATACGATTGCGCTCAATTAACCTGTACCTGAATTTTCCCAGGTGAAAAAACAAATTGGCCGTCGCCAGCAGTTCCATGGGATCCATAAGCATTTCTGTGCCTAGGTGATCGCGAACATATTCGACGGCCTTCTTTTCCAGAAAGTTTGCTTCTTTAGGTTTGGACATCAGCAGGTATGTTTCAATCACATCGCAGTTTGCTGGAACAAGATCCTACCGTAAAACAAGTAATCTCGTTATTGATGGCAAATTCCAAATAGCCACAAACCATNCAAACCATAGAACTCATTTTTGGTCTATGATTATTGATGACAGAAACGACCAACAGTGAAGGAAGATTGCTGAAAAAAATTTGCGTACACTCAGCGTTCCTCCCATTTCTTTGGCGAATATTAGTTGCCACAATGACACTAGCAAAGCAAGTTCAATTTTGTTTTCATTGCGGTAAAGCTTATGTAAGTAAGACAAGGCGCGAAGTTTGTAGGATCCCAACGTAGCTCTGAAAGACCAAACTCAAATTTTGAACTTAGTCGTAACTCAGTGGTCAAGCCATGGTCATCATGGTCAACTTCACTAATTATGAGGCAAGAGGCCCAGCTGAAAGAAGGAGCTAAGAATTTACATGGAGAAAGCAAAGCAAGGTAGTTCAGCATACTTGCCAGTAATTAACATACAGCTTCTCTTTTCGACGGGATTCGTGTTTTTTGTGCCAGGTATTTCTCAATTTTGCTTTCAGCATCTGACAAGTGACCAAGCGGAGCGCCACGCGAATGGCGTTTCTATCCGACTCGTTTGGCACAACGACTCGTGCCATTTTCAGAAACCTGAAATCATGTACCGTATGGGTTCTTCAGTGCTGCTTTTAATGACATTGTTTTAAAAGCTACGATTATAAAGACCTTCAGGACAAATTACCTACTTCACTTGACTTACTTGACAAAAAGTTGCTTGGTCTTGAACAGTAGCCCCGAGTTCGTAGTAGGTGTATGCTTGCAAAAAGACTATTTGTCTCCCAATCTCTGGCAAGTTCAAAGTCATTGCCTCGTAGCCTCCATCAGGAGTTGTGCCATCCCTTTTGATATCCTACATATTTAATCACGTGGATTTTCAACAAGCCATCATAACTTCAAAAATTAGCAAAGCCCAACGCCAATTTCTCACCTCCAGCAAATCTTGAGCGTCCGACAGGAACTGTAATGCTAGATCTTTATTGCCTACTGCAATGATCGTTTCAGCTGCTTCAAGCAGGTACACCAGCCATTTGGACTTTATTCCTAATCAAATCGTCAAACTGACATTTAAAGGGCCTCGAGGCTCATTAAATGTCAGTCCCAGTTGAGGATCTTCAACTTTCTAGACGGAAGTAAAAACCGCGGCAAAAATAAAATTACTTGAAGCTTTACTCACCTGCTTCTCTGTAATGCTTTATCAGGTTCATGCAAACCTTGGCATAAATGGCAGAACACTCGCATCCTCGGAAATCAAAGCCTGCAGTGTCCTCTAGGGAGATGTTACCTTGAGACATCTCTGACTTCAAGTCTGTCATGAAGGACCTATCACCTCCACCGATCTTCTGTGAGTGCAAGCTTTTGTCACCATCAGCCCTTACAGAAGGCAAATGCCCTGCTATTGAAACTGTAGACATAGCCGCATCATATCTAGATTTCTTCTTCCGGTGCAAGCGGAGCAGATTTTTCAAACTATGTTGACGGTGGAACTTCTTGGACGTCCTTGGCTTTCTCTTCTTTCGGAAAATCGTCGATATCCACCCGGTAAACTTAGACAAGTTATTGAACCTCTTTCGAGGCGGTGTTCCGATAGATTTAAGGATTTCGGCTTCGATCATTGCAACTTGGGTACTAGGGATTCCGTAAACCCGAGGCACTTCTTGAGGGATGTTGGTACTTTGTCTAAGCAAATTCTATGATTATCAAGTGTACTAACTGAAGCAATGTAGTATAATCTTGTAGAATTTAACTAAAATGAATTTTACAAAATCCGGTCCAAATCTTACAATATCGGAATTAGAACAAATAGTATATAATACATGTGCTTACGAATTCGAATTGTCAACGGAAACGTCCCGGTAAATGTTATGCTCCAAAGGTAAATCTCCATAGACATCAGAATACTGTTTTCGAATTCTTAAGCTCGTAAAAAGATGTCGTCGGCTGGTTTCCATACTGGCATACTTTCGAATATGTTGGTTTGTCCTTGTCCAAGTTCTAAGAACGTCTTCCTAAATGGAAAAAATTGTCGGCTATTTATTCGTGACTTTGACTAGGCAAATTTCCCTCATGCAACTGCGTAGAGACGAGACAGGCTTTACTCCAGGCTTACATTGGGATGACTATGAAATTCACTAGTTGCTAAACTGAAGCCAAACACGTAAGTTGTCGGAGGTCCACCGCAACCATCGCATTGAATCGGCAATGATTCCATGTATTGAGCTACCTTGGAGTGCAAATTTTTGTCGGACTTTTTCCGTCAATAGGTCGTAAACTATTCCGGCCATTGAATCCTGGTCATGTGCATATAATGCTCATTAACAAACCACGGCCCAAATTGACGTAATTCAACATATAATCAAACAATCAAAGCAAACGTCAATTATGTTATCGTACAATTTTCTCACCCTGGTGAATTCTGTGTATCTGCAGTAACAATGCCGGGGGAAGTTAAAATCAGGTCTGAGGTCACCTGTAGTTAAAACATTTTTTTGACACTATTGAAGGCCATGAGTCACATTTTTCTTCAAAATACGGAAATTTAACTGAAGCACGGAACCACAAACTCACTCAACCAAGAAAAAGACTCGTCAGGTGTGCAGAAACATTCTACACCGGTGTCCTTAACTTCGGCAGGTTGCTGCACCCTCGTTCCAATTCCGGAATTTTTGCGCTTCGATGTTGCACATTTGAAGATTTTACTCTCCATCAATTTGCAAAAGCCGAGTAAATATTTCTTTGCATCACGAGCATAAAAGGGTAACAGTCTGGTTAACATGCTTCGGCTAAATCTACCACCCAGGACTGAAGCGCACTTTACCAGCATTTGTTCCGTTGGATTCATCCCATCAAACGTTTGGAGAATGAGTTCTGAAAAACAGTAAGAATAAGCCATCTCCATAATCCGTCCTTTTTTTTACAATTTTTGACGATTTTTTATACGAAAGCGAAATGACAGACACCTTTGCCCGTCTCTTTGGTAGTGCCTCCTGAAATGGAGCCTTGCTGCCTCATGAGGGAAATCCTTAAATGAGGGTTGTAGTGCGTCGCATTCATGATTTGGATTTGACTCTATTAAAAGAGTTATATTAGACTAATTCGTAATTTATCGATGACTGCCTGCAACCACTTCTGTTTACTGCTATTGGGAATTTCTCTAGTTTCTTGTAAATCTTACTTTGATTGTTTTGTTCTCCCTGTGAATTCAATCAATCATTTACGGCTCATAATTACTTGATGTTGTACATCATTGTATGTAACATTGCTTCTCATGAATTTCAGCTGGTCCTATCTAGAAAACTCACTCTTTCGTGATGTACTTCGAATTGACAACTGCCAAATCAGGGTA